>JAOTRO020191574.1:0-10536 GCA_028566515.2 Pyracantha coccinea | reverse complement strand
AAGGAGAATGACACTCCAAGAAACCAAATCAACATCAACTAAGGAGAATGACACTCCAAGAAACCAAATCAACTAAGAAGATTGACACTCCTGATAGCTTCCAAAATTTTCCCAGATACTAACACCAAAATTAACCAAGAAACCAAATATAACCTTCACATGAAACTTTTGAGTTGGGTAATTCGACAAACACCAGGACTGCACCCATGTATAATCTTTCTTCCATACCAGAGAACAGAGAGAGAGTCAGCACACAAAACATTACCGGAACCAAAACAACAACAACCACCACCACCACAACAGAAAGACTGACACTTTATTTATCACAAGAGAATGACACTCCTTTGCACTTCTCAGAATACACAAATCGCAAATCGAATTCTTCATTCTTCACATAAAACTCAAATCATAGAGAGTCCAATTCACAGAAATTGCAGATATTGCACAAATTACTCATATCAGAGAGCTCCTAATTCTCAAATCGCAGTAAACTTCTCAGACAACATTATAGAGTTGCATATGGGTACCAAGAACAAAATCACCTGATTTACACTAGAGATCGAACGTTTGCATAAACTCCAAGCGCAAAATCTTCAAGAAAACCCAGCAATCCAGCAGTGGTTGATTCGAAGAGAGTCTCCATAGCAGCTCAGACCAACCCTTTTTCGCTGTTGGGATTTCAAGGGTTTCTTTCGAGGAGAAATCCGAGCCGTTCGAGGGAGGATCTGAGAACCTAATCGAATGGCATCGCAGGGAAAGGAGCGATGGACGCTGCCATGCTTGACGACATAATCAAGCGGTTCACGGAGGTCCGACTGGCCAAGCCGGGGAAGCAGGTTCAGCTCTCGGAGTCAGAGATCAAGCAGCTCTGTGTCGCTTCCAAGGAAATCTTTTTTTTTCCAGTAGCCCAATTTACTCGAGCTCGAAGCCCCAGTCAAAATTTGCGGTGAAACCCAGATGAAAAATTGAGGTTCTTGATTCCTGTTCTCCATGGAAATGCTTGGATCTTTTCATAGCAGAAAAATCCCAAAAACTAAACACAAAACCCTCGGAAGAAAAATCCAGAGACCAAAAAATAAGAACTATGAATACGGAAGCATAAACGATCAAATACGCGGAAACGAAAGAAAGTAATGAAGAAAGATAGAAGAGGAATCGACCACCAAGATCTATGGCGTGAGCCTGGTGGCTCTGATACCATATTAACTACATTGCAGAAGATGAAGATTTGTACAGAGGAAGGGAAAGAATTGGTAGAGAGAACAAAATAGATTGTATTGATTGATTGGAGAAAATGTATACAAATGAACTTAATGAAATAATAGCTATACAATCTCTTATATAGCCATATATCATAATTACAATAATATCCCTCTAACTATCATAATTACAATAATACCCCTCTAACTATATTTCCGTTATTACTTTTATGGGTTTTGATGGAAGAAATTGGAGAGAGATGGGGGTGAGGGGGTGCGTTTATCTCGGTGGAGGAAACTAGGCTCTCTTCTCATTTTATAAAATAAAATAATTATTTTTTAATAAAATTGACTAGACTATTTTTTGTTTCGGGTGGAGATACATTTGGCCTTTCACTTTTTAATAGGGTTTATCATTGTTCACTGAGTGTATTAAATAGACTGGGTGTTGACACATTTTTTTAGGGATGGACTTGCTCTAAATGAATATAAACTTATTTCAGGCATGGGGGTTATGGAAAGAAGGTGCATGGCTAAAATTAATTGATCCAATCCTAGGCAATTCATGTACTTCAGATCAGTTCATAAGATGCATCAATGTTGGTCTGCTAGACATGGAAGAAAATGCGGCTGATCGGCCCACCACGTCCGTTGTGCTATGCATGGAAGAAGATGCTGCTGATCGGCCCACCACGTCCGATGTCATACCTATGTTGCCAATTGAAAGCATGCCATTACCTGTACCAACAGGGCCAACATTTTTTTACAAGAAGATAAGTGGGTGAATCGAATATCAGCAATTATCAGCATTTTCTTGGAGGTTTCTGTGAATGGATTGTTCATCGCATTTTTTTTATTTAATTTTTTTGTAGAATTATCAGCAATTATTATTGGTGTAGAGTTTGCATATCAACATGGTTGACATTGTTTTTGGTTGGAAAGTGATGGTTTTAGTGTTATTTCTGCTCTTCAACTGCCTAATTTTGATCCTCCTTAGCCTCTTCGTACGCAATGAGTTATTTGTTTAGATCGCATTCGGAAAATGATTTTCTATGCATCTCACATATATTGAGAAGGAAATCTTGTTGCGGACAATTTTGCTAATTTGGGCTTGTCTTCTCCATCTTTAATATGACATGATTTTCTGGCTCATGCTACTTTGTTTTCAGACTATGTTGGCTTGCCTGACTACCGCTTCACAAATTAATGTGCATCTCGGCATCCAAGTTTGTTTCACTTGCTTCTTTTTTTCCCTAACTTTATGATGTTGTTCGACTTGTTTTGCAGGTTTAGACCTTTAGGTTTGGTTTTAGAGGAGTTAGGTTTCATGTCCTCCCATTTTCTTTGTATCATTCTTGTTTATTTTTTCTAGAAGGGAAGGGAAAGGTTTATGTCCCATTTCTTTTTTTGTATATTCTTTTTTGTTGTCTCTGTTTTATGAGAGGTCAAGTTTATATCCCCCAACTAAGCGTAACGTATTTTCTCGTTATCAATAAAATCTCTCGTACCGTCGAGGTTTCTCAAAAAAAAAAAAAAATCGAATATAATAAGTGGAAACGAAACAGAAGTTTTATCAAGAGACAGTGTGGGAGGAAGGAGAGACCTAGAAATAAGAGTCATAATATTAGTAGGGAGAAAGAGAAAACCCTCCTGTCTTTCAGCCAAATGGCATGTCCGACTCCGATATAGTAGGAAGATGAAGGTATAGTACTAACATGCCTGGTGTTCCTCTGTATACTTGCTTCCATAGGTGTACGACATGATCCGGAAAATACGTTTTGATTTAAGACCTTGTGCCTGAGGAAGAAGGTGGCTAACTCACTAAGCTGTTTCCTCAGAGGCACATCAACAATAATTATATGAACTGGAACTGCTACCGCTGCTGCATAACTTGATCAGGTAGATTCTAACACATGAAAGTATCGTTCGTCTTGCTTCATCCATTTGCTCTTATATATAACTGAACGTTTTACAGCAGAGAGCAGAGAGCACATAATGCCAACAGCTATTATAGTTGATATTTCCACAGGTACATTCGTTTGTGAGGAAAAAGTGATTTTCCAACTAGAGTACCTCCATCATACATATAAAAGCAAGCAAAAATTCAGGCAAACCGTAAACATAGTTGGATATAAATTCATCGCGGCACAGCAGTGGAATTGGATATCTCATTCGATGAAAAAAATTTTGATTTTTTTCCACTCGGACCATCTTCAACCACATTTCTTCCTGTAAAAAATGCTGCCTTTGCAGGTAATGGCAACGGTGTGCCTTGATTTGTCAACATAGATACGATATCTGACATGGTAGGCCGATCAACTGCATTTTCTTCCACGCATAGTAGACCAACATGAACGCATCTTAACAATTGATCTGTGATACATGAATCACCTAATGCTGGATCCATTAATTCTAGAACTGTGCCTTCCTTCCATAATTCCCATGCCTGAAACATGCAGGATTGTATTTAATTAGAATCACACACCTAAAACCACGAACAAATTTTTTTTGTCACAATTAAAATTGGAATGACATACATATCCTACTATGTTAAGCAGGCGATCAGCATTGTAGAAGCTATTGTTTCTCCTGCCGCTTACAATTTCAAGCATTAACACTCCAAAACTATAAACATCAGATTTTATGGAAAAGAGGCCCTCCATGGCGTACTCAGGAGACATGTAACCACTGTTACCAAATAGAAAAAAAACACTTGTTTTAGTACTTCTGCATGCATAAATAATCCATGTTATATAATATAGCAAACTGAAAGAGATGAAAGACCAATTTATTGTTTACTTACTATGTTCCGACAACCCTGTTAGTATTTGCTTCTAGTTCATTATGCTTGAAAATCCTTGCCATACCAAAGTCAGATATTTTGGGGTTCATATTTTCATCAAGTAGTATGTTACTTGCTTTTAAATCTCTGTGAATTACAGTAACTCTTGAGTACTTGTGCAAGTAAAGCAATCCTTGAGCAATTCCTTCAATTATACCGAAACGCTTCTTCCAATCAAGTAGCGTGACTTTTGCTGAATCTGCTCAGTATATAGAAGAATTAATAGATTGATAATTATCTGTGTATTTTTGACATATCACATAAATCCGAAACAAAATTAAATCAAGCAGTAGGATTAAAGCGACTGTTACTTACCGAATAAAAAGTAGTCCAAACTTTTGTTTGGCATATGCTCGTATATAAGCATCCTCTCTTCACCATGAATGCAAAATCCAAAAAGTTTGACAAGGTTTTTATGTTGGAGTTCATATATGAGTATCAATTCACTCTTAAACTCCAACATTCCTTGCCCTGAACATGTTGAAAGCCTCTTAACAGCTACTTCTTGTCCCGTCACCAATTTTCCCTGAATTAATGATGCACAATATCTCACCTGATCAGCTATTTGTTTTTGGCATCAATAGACGAAATAACATTCTATGATTTAAAACCTTACCTTATAAACCAGACCAAATCCCCCTTGTCCGAGCTTGTTTTCTGGTGAGAAATTACACGTGGCAACCATTACAGATGCATAACTAAAGACACTTAAATCATGTCTCATATTTCCATCATTTTGACGCGCACTGGCATCAGTAGGTCGACCAAATTTCATTAAGTCAAGCAATTCATCCTCAATGGTCTTCGTCTCTTTCTCGCCTATTTATAATAAGGTACAAAATGAATTTTACATTCATGACAAAAATCTTCATTGACGCGAGTAACTTTGTGTACCTGAAAGTGCAAATTTTCTTCTTCGTAGTACATAGGTGGCGATACAGGGGACCATTAGTACTAGAGTACCCGCTGTGATACCAGTGCCAATAAATGTCCGCTTTTTTGTATCTGCATTGATTAGTAAATGTATGTACATCCATTTAATTGCATGTATACGAGTAGATTTACCATAGAAACTAGAGTTCTTACTTGAATAGATTAATGATAAGTAGATTTACCATTACTGCGAGGTGACTTCGTAGAATTACCATTACTGCGAGGTGCCTTTGTTCTCAACACATAGAACTTTTGTGTAGTATCATCAGTGAAGTCTTGAATGAACTCCCAATTGTTTCTGGTATAATATTGACATTCAGATTGATTAACTTCTTCTGGAAAGTTGAATCCAAGGCACTCGCAATTTTTCCAACAAAAATTTTCGCAATCACTAACACTTTGACTTGTAGAATCACTCGGGAAGGTTGAATTTGAGGTGGTTGGTCTAAACAAACCACGTGTTAGCTCGAATATGTCACCAACATGTCTGCAAGTCGCCCATCTCTGGCACCCTCCATCCGTGTTATAGCCATAACAGTCATCTGCTCTTGCAATATCAACTTCTCCTTCAGCATCATATAGTCGTCCAGCTGAGGTTAGCTCCCATTCAGATGTAGAAGTCTGGTTCAGAGAGTGGTAAGTGAAGTAGTCTTCATTTTCGTTGGAAACAATACTAAAATTATACCTCCTCATCAGCAGCTTAAATCTCTTACTTGTAGGGGCTCCACTAGTCCAGTAAACCACTCTGCGTCGCTTAATCTGCAATTCCTGCAATTTGTAGTCCCATTCAAGGGTGAAAGACCCCGGCTCTGGGTTGGACTGAAATAACCATGAAGTAAGTGACAAAATGCGCCCGTTTATACGGTTAACACCTAATCTCATGCCTGGATAAAGGGTATCTGTTGGATGATCAAAACTTTGCCACAAAAGCCGATTTTTCGATCCATGCATAGAGTTCACTTCTTGTACGACAAAATTGCCAGAGTCCAGTAGAGTAGCCACTACAGTACTAGTGTTAGTATTTGCAGTTTCTCTACTGGCCGAGTAAAGCACCAACCGCGTCCCGCTTTGGTCCATAATTTTCAACGTTTTGTTCTTGTCCAAGGTAAGAACTCCTGAAGGGTATAAAATAGGTGTGTCTCGGCTGGCAATCCATCCTTCATTGTCACTGCCCCTGCGCTGTATGAACAACTGGCTGGAATTCGCATCGTCATATATAAAGAAACCCAAGCAGAAGGTCCCCTTCGCAGAACATAAAAGAGTTGTGGAGTTGAGAGACTCACCTGGTTGGAGTGTGTCCCTTGCACTTGCAGCAGTATAATAATAAGTCCAGATTAAGCTTGAAAATATGAGCAAGCAAGTTATGCAGGTAGCCATGAATGACTACAGAAAGGTATTTTCTGCCTAACCTTTCTTCTTTGTTGGTTGTAACTGAGTGATAAATCTAAAGCAAATTTTTATGTGCGAAGTGACTGAAACTTTAAAGTTCAAGTGGCCGCCAAAACTTATAAAAAGATAACCAATCAACAAATAGATGAACAACAAGACGGAAGCCCCGCTTCCCGGGTTGTTAATTGCCCCGTCAATTGGGTGATAATCCAAGTCAAAGGAGAGTTGGTAATTACCCGTCAATTGGGTGATAATCCAAGTCAAAGCAAGACCACCCCACTAAGAAGGTGATAATTGTTCGGTTAATTGGGCAAAGATAATCATTACTATTAAAAAATTATACTTTTAACATAAGTATTTGCCCCAAGGAGGAATCCTAGAGTTCCGTCTGTTTTCTGGGTTTGGAAAAGTGCGGATTTTATTGTTAAAAATAGTACTTTTTTCTAAACCTCTTCCTCTCTCTCCACCGCGCATCATTTTTTCCTTCCTCTCAGTTTTCCCACACCACATTATGCCCCGATCCTGATGTCCCGTGTTGGCCGATGCCCAATGGTGATGCAAGCCATCCTATCAGGCTTATGTTCTGAACATGTAAACTAGGTCATATGGCCATAGACAGGTACATACCCATCTTGTGCGTATATGTTGTTTAAGTACCGACCAAGTAAGCACATAAAACATGAAAATATTCCTTTCATATCATAGCATAGGAGCCCAAGAGCTCGAAACATCGTAACCTTAAAACATGGGAGCTTTCTATCTCAAAAAGTCATCATAAATCATAATCATTTCATAAATCATTAAATCATGCTTTTCATGTATGCAATTCTAATATTAATTCAATAAAATAATGCATTTGAGAAAGGGGTCCACTCACCTATGTTTTACTCCCCCTCCAGGACATAGAAATGCGACGTACAAGATTGGTGTTGAGGCATTCTCGTATTAGTGTGAAATCACGTCCTTGGATTTCACCATTTAAAATTACGTATTTCGTATTCTTTGTTTCAACGCATTTATAATTACGACATGTAGTTTTTTTTCGATAAGTAAAAGAATGAAAACGCTCTTAATGAACTAAACAGAATTCTATGAGGTCGTATTTGATCCCTACATATTTTTCCACTTATCTTTACATATTTGGATAGCACTCGTCGATACGAACACATGAGTGCAAACAGAATGTAATTTGGAGTTATAACGAAGAAGTTATAAATGAGCAAAGATAAGGGCAAAATGGTCATTTGACCATTATCTAGAAGGCTCCAGATTTGCTAGAGTAGTGATATAGTGCCGCACTTGTGGTCAGGATGGAGAGATGAGAGGAGAAATGAGGGATTAGGCTAACGAATCAGAAATAGGGGAAAAATAGTGAACCAATGGGAAGAGAGGAAATGAGAGAAATGAGAGAGATGAGAAACCAGCTAACCCGTTTTCCCTAACTTCGACCTGCGACCCAACTTGACGGAATCCATGATTTCTCGACGCCTTTCATGGCGATTTTTTTTCGGTGAATTAAAGCTACTCACCCCTGGAATCGACCTAGCATCCATCCTCTTCCATTTCCACTAAAAAACCAACAGAAGTTGCCCTTGATTTTATGAAACCCACATGGTGGGTGCGACGGGTTCTTGGCGATGAATCACCAAACTTGAAGCTAACTCCGTCAACCACCACCACCAATAGACTTCCTTTAACCTCAGGAACAAGGCCCAAGCAATGGTGGATGCGTTGGAGCTCATTTTGAGGTTGAACCGAGAACACCCAATTTTAGGGTTTTCGACGGATCGAGGATGATTTCAGGTGTTCCTGGCCGAATTGAACTTCAACCTAGGGATGAAAGTTCTTCCCCTTATTGTGCTCCACAATCCTGTAAAATTTAGAAATTTTTGGAGTTCGTCAAAAAATTGGGTTTCTATAACGACCCGTCCCCAATTATTACGATTTTTATAATCTTAAAGTGTGAATTTATGAAAATGCCCTCCGAGGCAAAAACGTTGACTTTTGTTGATCGTTTTGCCTTGTCACAGAAGATCTTTTTCCTTGGCGTATCCTTGTAGTACTAGTCACTACGAACACGTGGGAGCAAGCAGGATTGAATTTGGAGCTAAAACGAAGATTTTTTAGGACTCGGAATGATAAGGGTATTTTGGTATTTTTACAATTGAAGATATTTCCTTATCATGGACCACTGGGGTGGTGACACGTGGCAAAATTGTCCCCTATTTCTGGGGTGTTCTTCTCGTGATTTCCCTCTCTCTAGAACTCTCCATCTTTTTTCCCTCTCCCTCTTTCATTGTCTCTTTTGAGAAACACTCTCCCCCTTTCACCATTCTCTCATGCTCTCCGAGCACCCCACCACCGACCCCTCGCAGCTTCAGCAACCACCACCACCACCACCTTTACAAACCTTCCCCATTGATTGAAGTGGGACTTACGAACCCCAAGCTCAGAATAGTTTCTCTTTATATTCACAATGGCACTGCCACTGATCAAAGGATTCTCTAGCGAGTTCTTGCCTTCTCCGATATGGGTAAGTTTGATAACCACCCCAAACCTCTGTAGATGGTGCTTAGAAGCAAGATTAGGTTGTTGTTGAGGTGGTTTGGTGTGTTTTGGATGTAGAAATCAACTTGGTTCATTTTCCCAATTTTAGGCAAGAAATCCGACGGCTTTCGAGTGATGTTCCGACCAACCCTGGTCATGTCATGGCCATCAATGGGTATATTTTGAATCCTTTTCTCCCTAGCTTCAATTTAAGTATTTATACGATGAAAATGGCTGAGTTTTGACCCAAAACAGAACTTGGGAAGTGTTAAACCCCACCCTTAAAACCTAATGTAATTTCACATTTATATTTAAGTTTGATGAAATTACATTTATACCCTCGCTATTCTACCCAATCCAGATCCATTTTTCCATATTCTCTCAAACTCTCACCCTCTCTTTGCCTGCCACGTGGTAGACCTTAACCCACTTATTTTCCCCTATCTCTTCTCCTGAGCTCTCTCTATCAGCTCACTTTCATTCTCTCTTCTTCTCACACTTTCATATCTCTCTCGGATCTCCCTCCCCGATCTACCCATACACACACACCCACCCAGCCCAAGGCACCACCATTCTAACGTCGACAACACCACCATCGAGGACATTCTCTCCCATATCGAGGACCTTCTCTCCCATTCTCTTCGTCTCCGTGAAGCTCCGGGACACCTAGAGGACACCCAAAACTCCCCGGTTAGCCTTGACCTTTGAACCCAGATTCCTGTCACCTCCGATCGTTTCAGGAAAATCTCAGGTATAAACCTATTCCCCTTGTCTTGCACATTATTTTAGTACTTGAATCGGACCCTAGGGTGGTAGATCACCGTCGATCGGAGTTGGGGAAGCTTCGGTGTCATTTCTGTCAAAACCAGGCCGTTGAGCTAGCTCGCCCAAACCCAGTCAAACCATAGGCCCGTTTAAACCCAACCAATTTTTATTTTTCTAAAAACCCAAAACCCTTTTATTTTGAGCCAGGCCTTCGAGCCCAGCCCATTTGAAAACCTAAACCCCCTTGGACCCAGGCCCTTGGCCCTTGGGGTCGCATAGAACTTGGGCCCGACCTTTAAGCCCAAGCTTGTGTGAGCCCAAGCGCAAGAGACCAAAGCCCTTAACCCAAAAACCCTGGGCCAGAACCTTGGACCCCAAACCTTTGGGCCTTAGAACCTGGCCCAGAGGTGAAGCCCAGGCCGACCAAACCCAAGCCCAAACCTAATGGACCCAAGTCCACTAACCCACAGCCCAACTCGAACCAAACTCAGGCCGTTGACTGGCCTTTGACCCGACTCGTGACCCGGTTGACCCAGTTTGACCCGACCTTGTTGATCTGGTTTGACCCGACCTGATTGACCCATTGACCCAGACTAGTTGACCGTTGACTTTGACTTTGACCAACCAAAGTTAAATTTTTCTGGTTTCGGCCGAGACCCCTTATTGGCTAATTTCGATGTCCTTGATTCGTTTTCTGAAATTCAATCGTTTGAATAGAGTTTTATTAATTGTACCCTTTAGGTGCAATTATTAGCGACAATTCTGTCCTTCCTATTTCATACGGCTTTTCAACGACGGAGTATCTGTGAGTGGATCCCTTCTAAAATGCATGTTTTAATAGTAGAAATGCATACATGAAAA
>JAOTRO020191539.1:0-10539 GCA_028566515.2 Pyracantha coccinea | reverse complement strand
ACACAATGACAATTTAGCTTTGTGTTCTTGTCTTTGAGATAGTCCTGACCAGAGATTTTCCCCCTATCTGAGCTATAATGAAATGCCATTTTCCCATTTAACTTTTGAATTTCGTGTTTAACTTTGGAATATATTTTGCAATCTTGCGGTCTCTTTTCCGCGTCATGTAAGAATAATCATGACAATGAACGCCCTGCTCTCTTGCAAGTAGCCCAATCCAGTTTTCTCAGGTACGAATTCTCATTTCATTTTCATCATTACATGGCTTAAAGATAATTTTTATATTTTGGTTATGAGAGGAGTTGCTTTTCTTGTTATTGCTAATGAAGGTTACAGTTGTGGATTTTGTTGGATTTCTTTTGTCAAACTGTTGCTTTCCCCATGTTTTAGTTGATTGGATTTCCTGCTTTGCTTCCCTTTGGATCAAAAGGAGAAAAAGGGGCGGCCAAAAACTGACATCCTTTGATTGTCTCCGGTCGTGGAATAGGTTGGATTTGCCGGAGTTGTAGAACGTGTGAAGTTTCTCGTATTCTTGCTTGAGATGGTAATCATGGACCCCCTGACCCATTTTTTTGGTTCAAAGCAAGAACCATTAACCGTTTTAATTTTTCAGATTTTTTGATTCACTGGTTTTCTTCTTACAGGATTTGTTTTGAATCATATAGGGGATTGGGAATCAATGGAATGCATATTTCAATTACACATTATTGAAAGAAATACAATAATCTCATATCAAGATTAAGAAAATTAATTAGTATGCGTTCGAGTAGAATTAAAATTTCTGGTCGATTTCCACCTGAGCTCTGCCGGAGGAGTTGCATGCAGTCATTCGACCAGAAATTTCAATTCTACTCAATGCGAGCGGGAACAACTTCACAGCTACCTGGATCTCGGCAGAAACTCACTCTCCAGGCCAATTCCAAGTTGTGGCATTTTCCAGAACGCACCAGCTAAAGCTTTTGTCGGAAACCAAGGCTTGTTTGGAGATGCAGAGGGGGTCGGACTGACTGCATGCAACTCCTCCGGCACATGTTTCTTTTCCAGAACGTAAGAACAACTATTCGTGAGTTAATAAAGGCAAAGCTGGTGGTGTTATCCTTGTATCCTTTTTGGGCTTTCTAGTGGTTGCAACTGTCATTGCCTTGTTACTTATGTTTCGCAAGAGATCCAACCTACTGCCTCAAGTAAGCAAAACATATCACAACTTTGAGCCAATGGTATTGCAAGAGGAAGTAAAAATATAGACTACCAAAACCCAAAACTTTCTACAAGAGCCTGAAAAACCGGCAATAGATGTCTTAGAAAAACCCGTGAGAGAGACTCCACCATCTCCCCCCAGGGCACTTGATTGTCAAAACTAAGCAAATGAGAATAAGCCTCTTTCGCCGAAAGGAGGCCAGATAAAGATCCCGACCAACACAAGGAATCCGTAGATGCTTGTAAAGGGAAAGGAGTAGCATCAATGGAAGCCGCCACCTCCGCGAATAAGTTACAAAAAATGGCAGGCAAATCCGAATGAAAACCAGTTTGAAATCCCGCACATGATTATTCATAGTATGAGCTAGAGCATTAGGAATCTCAAGATGTGTTACCAAAGGCCTGCCCAACCAATTATCTAACCAAAAAGAAATTTGTGAACCATCTCCAAGGACGCACGTCGAATTTGACGAGATAATGGGGATAATCTTCTTAAAACAAAGGCAAATAACAGACTTGTTATGCGTCGATAAAGGAATCAAGAGCACGCGTAAAAACGGCCATCTAAACCCTGAGATTCTTAGGACGACAACATACATGCCAGGAGACGAGGAACACCACGAGAATTGGGATCACCTGATCAGAAAAAATTTATCACCCAATGTTGTACTTGATTTAGGAGAAGACGGGGCGAAGCGTAAACCTGGAAGCTATAAATGAGAATGCTCTGAATGAAAGAAGTGATAAGATGAAGACTCGCTTGAGAAAGCATATGTCCCTTACAGGCCGATAGCTTGCACTGAACCTTATTCACAATGTCTTGAAAGTAACTATGCAGGGGACGACCCCGGAAATTGGAACCCGTACATATTTAAAAGGAAAAGCCAAACGAATTCCAAGCAGGTTTGTAATATATGTATATCTTGGACAAGCATATTTACCAAGAAACACTTAAGGTTTAGATTTATTAACCAATTAACTTGAGTTGAGCCCATATTCAACAATAAAACGCATGAGATGACGAAGATTACAACCAGAGACACGTAAGAAAATCAAAATATCATCTGCAAAAAGAATGTGTGAAGGGGTAGACAGGCTCCGCTGGGCAGACACAGGCACCACATGTCCAGAACAGACCAACGAAGTTAAACTGCGACTAAGAACTTCCTCAGCCAAACAAAATAAAAGAGGGCAAAGCAAGCCTCCCTGGCGGATCCTCTTTGAGCAAGAGTAGAAGCCCAAAACTTGGCTGTTGATTAAAAAAAAAAAAAAGAAAAAAAGAAAAAAGAAGGGTGCGCAAAACTAAGTAACTTATCAACTCAATTAACAAAAACATGTGAAAACCAAAAGCAGTTAGAATCCTGTATCGAAGAAGACCAGTCCAAAGTGTCAAAGTTTTTTGAATGTCAAAAGCAGTTAGAATCCTGTATCGAGTTAAAATCACAAATTCTTGCCTGTGGAGCTAGATTGACCACAAAAAATGAATCACAAGACGATCCAACTTCTGGATTTGGCTTTTCACTATCACCACCCTGACCATTATTGCCATTGCCAGAGCCTTCTAGTTCTATGTCAGCTGGAAGATCCTTCACCTGAGAAGGGCACACCTTACACCAGTGTCCGGATTTGCCGCAATAAAGACAGTTCTTTCTAGAAAAATCCATCAGCATGAGGTTTTTCGTTGTTATATTGTGACTCAATGAAGCACATGTAAGAATGACAGGACCTACAAATCATTTCAGCAACGGGTTCAAGTTTTGTGCCAGGATGGCACTTTCGAGTCCATGGGCATAATCCTAAGGGGTAGTCATTTTTACAACAAATGTCGCAAGAACAAATCTTACGACCATTTTCTTTCAGACGAGGACCCCAAGATTCTTTGGACTTCTGACAACTGGGGCAAATGCTAGAGCCTTGATCACTAGAGTCGCAAAAAACACAAATCTAATGGTTGTCGGTACCATCACCAGTAATATCATCATCAAATTCGGGATTCATAGAATCCTCTGGTTGCTCCTTCCCTATTAAAGAAAAGGTGATAATGATAATCAGACATTGAACAATAAGAGACATGCATATTGATATTCTTTCTTCTCCATACGAATCATGTTTGCACAAGTGGAAATGGGGCTGCTAGGTTAACTTTAGGTGTGTATGTATGTTTAGCGTAACAGGGACCTTGACTTATGTTTATATAGATGATAGCCTAGATCCCTTATAAAAGAAAAGGTGATGATGAAATCAGTACTGCCACCACATGACACTGAATATAAAGACACATTGATATTATGTCATAAGAAGACAAGTGTGACCAAATGCGCAGTTTGTGGGGCTGTAAACATATCTCTCTCTCGAAATTAAAGAATGCTAGCCGCAGGTTTAGGGCAATACAACAGTTAAGTTGCTATAATGACAACACCTTGCTGAAATATGAACCAAGTAACCTTAAGCAGCAGAGTAATATATCAAACAACTCAATTATTGGCAAAAGAAAAAGGTGTGCGCATAATAATTACCAGCACGAGCAGGGACCTCCAGTTCATCATAAACATCCCCTGGCATTGGTTCTTCTCCAAGAAATTCATTCATCACATCCTCTAGCCTTGGGGATTCGTTAGGACCAGCTTTTACCACAAGTCGTCTTTCCACATTCTCTAGACTTTGCTCTCTTCCAGGGTGATTTGCATTTCTCCCAATTAATCCTTCCACCATCCCTTGTGGAACCACATCCTTTAATATATCCCTAGAAACCTCTGTAAAATAGTAATGCACTTTCCTATGTTTTTTGCTCAGCTTGTAAAAGATAAATTGAAATCTTTAATCACAGGATCTCTACACTTAGGTACATATCCACTGCTAAGTAACCCTTCTTCTGTTACACGAAGAGTAAGTAGGTGGTTCTCATAATCTTTCCTATACCACTTGATAGCCTCTCACGTAGCCCAACACATGTGCGTGCCTCAAAACTGTCTTCTTGTGGAAACACTTATGAATACGCTTCTTATCAAAGTCCTTAGAGAAGATAAGCATAGCTCCCTCGTCCGGTTTAATATGATTTGCATATATATCTCCATATAGTTCGAGAGTGTGTTTAGTGAATAGGTGCTGATGTCACACCATGAACATTATAAAATTTAATAAACCCTCCCGTAGATCGATCATGTAAACTAGCAAACATATATGATTTCTCAATAGTCCTTATAAGTGTCTTCATCATCTTGGTCAGAGTAAAGGACTGCAAGTACAAACCCTGAACCTATGACATGGTAGGCGCAACTTATCAAGGTATAATGAGCCGTATCTGCTAAGGGACCACCAACGTGGAAAATCTCGTGTCTAAGTCCTCCAACAATGATTATTGAAAACGTTTAAAAAAGGAGGATTCCTTTTCGTTACTGATGGATGCCGCACAAAATCTTTAGAAAATGATGAAAGAAAAATCATCTGTGATAATGTCATAAAACGATAGGCCGTCCCCGGAAACGTGTGCTAGAGTGTGAATTGAATTGAGTCCTTCTACCGGCGGGATCGGTAAAAACGATAGGCCGTCTGTGGGAAGGTGTGCCAGAGTGTGAATTGAATCCTTCTACCGTTTCTGAAGCTGCTAAGGGACCACCAACTTATCATTTTTACTGATCCGGCCTATCGTTTCGAGAGACTGCCATCGGTGTATCCAGAACAAGATGTGCTACTTCAGAAATGGTAGAAGGACTCAATTCACACTCTAGCACACATTTCCAAAGACGGCCTATCGTTTTTACTGATCCCACTGGTAGAAGGACTCAATTCACACTCTAGCACACGTTTCCAGAGATGGCCTATCGTTTTATGACATTATCAAAGATGATTTTTCTTTCATCATTTTCTAAAGATTTTGTGCGGCGTCCATTAGTAACGAAAAGGAATCCTCCTTTTTTAAATGTTTTCAATAATCATTGCTGGAGGACTTAGACGAGATTTTCCACGTTCGCGGTCCCTTAGCAGATACGCCTCATTATACCTTGATAAGTTGCGCCTACCATGTCATAGGTTCAGGGTCTGTACTTGCAGTCCTTTACTCTGACCAGGATGATGAAGACACTTATAAGGACTGTTGAGAAATCATATCTGTTTGCTAGTTTACAGGATCGATCTACGAGTGGGTTTATTAAATTTTATACTGTTCATGGTGTGACACATCAGCCCCTATTCACTAAACACACTCTCGAACTATATGGAGATATATATGCAAATCATATTAAACCGGACGAGGTAGCTATGCTTATCTTCTCTAAGGACTTTGATAAGAAGCGTAATCATAAGTTTTTCCAAGAGAAGACAGTTTTGAGGCACGCTCATGTGTTGGGTTACGTGAGAGGCTATCAAGTGAAGAGAGTGGTATTGAAAAGGAAAGATTATGAGAACCACCTACTTACTTTTCGTGTAACAGAAGAAGGGTTACTTAGCAGTGGATATGTACCTAAGTGTAGAGATCCCGTGATTAAAGATTTCAATTTATCTTTTTACAAGCTGAGCGAAAAACATAGGAAAGAGAATTAATATTTTACAGAGGTTTCTAGGGATATATTAAAGGATGTGGTTCCACAAGGGATGGTGGAAGGACTAATTGGGAGAAATGCATATCACCCTGGAAGAGAACAATGTCTAGAGAATGTGGAAAGACGATTTGTGGTAAAAGCTGGTACTAACAAATCCCCAAGGCTAGAGGATGTGATAAATGAAATTCTTGGCGAAGAACCAATGACAGAGGATGTGATAAATGAATTTTCCTTTATTATTTTCTAAAGATTTTGTGCGGCATCCATAAGTAACGAAAAGGAATCCTCCTTTTTTATGCCAAACGACGGCACAGGTTTTTCCCTTGGAATCTACACGAAATAATCCAACAATACAATTTTGAATCTTGCATCTCATCAAAACCCTAAAAGTATAAAATTAATAGATATTGAGAAAGTTTAACAGAATAGAATTTTGAATCTTGCATCCCACGAAAACCCTAAATTACCAAATTAATAGATACTGAGAAAGTTTAAAAGAACAGAATTTTGAATCTTGCATCCCACCAAAACCCTAAAATTATAAAATTAATAGGTACTGAAAGTTTTACAGAAAAGAATTTTGAATCTTGCATCCCACCAAAACCCTAAAATTATAAAATTAATACATACTGAGAAAGTTTAACAGAATAGAAATTTGAATCTTGCATCCCACCAAAACCCTAAAATTATAAAATTAATACATAGAAAGTTTAACAGAATAGAACCTGAGGAGATATCAATTGCATATTGGTGTCAGGAAAGCTCTCTGAGGGTGTTCTGGGCACCGCCTCTTTGCTCGACCAGCTCTTGCCTGCCTTGCTGGCCTTAGTCTGCATACTGGCTTCAGGAAAGCTCTCTCTGGGTGTTCTGGGCACTGCCCTTTGCTCGACCAGAGAAAGCTCTCGCCTTGCTGGCCTGTGTGTTTTTGGGTCCCACTAAAGAGCGAAATAAGAAATGATTCAATTTACCAAAAAGCAAAAACGAAATAAGAAATGATATTTAAAAAAAAAAATAAAGAGAGATGAAAGAAAAGTAGGTTATTGAAGTAGATTTGTAAAGAGAGATTATATTTACACACTCCAAATTATTTGTTCCACACTTATAATTTTTTAACATTTTCTACACACCACTAACACTTGATAGAAAAATATTAAAAAATTAAAAAGATGTGAGAGAAGTAATTTTGAGTGTGAATACAATCTCCTTTTGTAAATAGGTTAGAACTAGCAATAGTGCCCTCGCGTTGCTGCGGGTCTTAAAACTACTGGACATAAAAAAGAAAACAGTCAGTGCAAACTTGTAATGGATAGTTTGTAATTAACATGTTTTTAGTATGTTCCTGCTATTTAAACACAGAAAATATAATAAGAAAAAGAAGTTGAGTGTTGGCAAAAAGTGATGTGATTTGTGGCATACCTGTAGTCAGGTCTGTGTAATCGATTTTAGTTGTGAACACTAGTAACATGTATAACTCAGAGAACAAAAAATAGCAGAAACTGAAGAAGAAAATGATGTGCACAGAGAATATACTGCAGTAACTATAAATTAAGGTTAGAAGTGTTTTAATGTTGATATAAATTTGTGGTCGAGAATTATGCATAAGAGGATAACTGCTTTTATGAGTGAGCATATAATAAGTCAAAACGATTATTAATAATTAACGAAATGTTTGAAGTAAAAAAAATATACATTTGATGTTGAAATTCGAGTTAATAATGTAGCTGTAACTTATTAGAAGTGTTTAAATTGGCATTAACTGGTCTATTACAGTTTGTCCAATTATATTGAATATCATTAGACCATGTTATGATACGATGTTACTGGAAAACGAAGAAAAAATTATATAAGCTATTAGAAACAATATGCAATTGTAAATGTAAAGTTGTGTAATTTGATTCTTAATAAGCATGCATATATACCGTTTGGATATGAAGAATTCAAAAGCATATAGAGCTGTGCATTTAGTTGAGGGAAGAGTTTAGATGATGGGAATCCATGCTGATAATTTTCTATGTTATATTCACACTAAGTGGTCGGAAAGTCCTGAAATCAGCCAAAGAAAACTGGGATCCTCGTCGGAAAAACCCACCGAGGTGCGCTTATGGAACTCCTCGCTGTTTAATCTGCATTACCAGAACAAAATGTAAATTCACCAGTTAAACGTGTGTATTAATTTCATAATGTAGTTTATTACAAAGATTAAGAAGCGAAAACCATAGCAGTAGTGGCAGCTTCGAAAAGGGCAATGAGGGATGCACAGCTACTTGGACAACCTATGTGGCTAGGGCTTCAAACACTAAAACCCCGTACAATGCACATAAAAGTAACCACCGTCAGGTAAGCAAACATGAGTTACTTTCATCAAAAATTAAAACTAAAAACATAAACTTCAAACAGGCAAAATCTGACAACCAGCATATAAATCCAAAACAAAAACTTCCACCACCAACAGCATAAAAAAATTCAAAACCACATTTAAAACTAATGTTGACTGTCCTCTCCATGTTTGTGTTCCTTATGCTGGATAAAAGCGATGAACAGAAAGCTTTCCAAAATTCTAATAACTCTACATATTATCAATTTCCCAACAAAACATAGGTTCCAGGACTAACAGCATAAAAAAATTTAAAATCGCAATCTAAACTAATGTTTTCTCTCTTCCTCTCCCTGTTCGTAAGACAGAAAGACGAAGCTTTCCAAATTCCAACGAATACTCCCATTTCTTCCCAAAAATTATAAATCCATTTTAATCCAACAATTATCAATGCATTTCAAAACTGGAAAAAAGCAGGACATAAAACTTACCCAAAATATAAAAGCAGTGTCACAGGTGCTAGCAAATCTCAGATTTATTAACTGAGCAACCAAAATGCAAAATACTCTGTTAGCCGGGAAAGGCCCAACAGAGCACCACAACTGATAGCAAAACGAAATCGTTAGGGTTTTATCCAAATTAGCAAAAATCCAAAATAAAAATTGAAAGACAACCATTATAAAATACACATTAGCTGAATAACATCTGTTCCGCAGTGAGCTGATGACAGGCCGCAACCAAAACGGGCTGGAAATCAGCCAAAAATCCGACCACAACCCAGAAATCTCAGATGGAAAAAAAAAGACTTAACACTGAATTCTTGGCCCCCCGATCGTCCATTGCATTTGGTAATTTTTTAAGCTTTATATCTAAACTTAAATTAAAATGTGTATTCAAATATTAACACATGGGTAAGTATTGCTGAACTCTGCTTCGGCTACCGCCTTCTCATTTGCATCCTTGAGGAATGATTGGATGCTCTGAAGCTAACCTGCATCCTTGAAAGCTTTGCTCAAAAGCATCCAATCCTTGGTTTCACAAATATCAAATCCATAAACAAATTCACTTAAAAAGCACAAAATAAAAAACCCAATTACTAATTAGACGAAAAATTCAACAAAATCATGAAAATTGCTTAAAAGGAATTGAATTTGAGTTGGAGATTTGAGGTATAAAAATTAAAGACCGTGGGTTTAAATAGATGCAGAACGGTTGTCGTCGAAGCAGAGACCACAAAGAAAATCCACGAAATCAGGAACTCTTCCCGCGAAACAAAGAACAGAATATTGGAGAGAATCAAGGATTTGAAAAAACACAGGGCGAGACCAAAAGGGGAAAACAGAAATCCGGAAAGCAAACCAACAGAGAAAAGCTTTAACGGGGAGGAAGACTCTCGAAGTCGAGCGCTGATGACAACGGAGAGAACCAAAACTTTGAGGGGTAATTTCGCCATTTTACTGCTATAGAACGGTACCACTCCATTTGGGTTTTAGTATGCATAAATTTTCCGCTGTTTCAGGGTCTGCTGAAGAAGCTGCTCCTCTCCATATAAAAACAGCATCTAAATCATGGATTAGCTTCTCAAAGTTTACTTACCCTCTGAATGAGGACTCCACTTAGTTTCTGGTAGGAACTTTGGCTGCGAAGATGTTAGCCAGAGACAATTCAAACATGTTCAAGGAAATAATACAAGAGCTATGTCTCGAAATTCTCATGTTAGTGTGGGAGGAGCTTCTGGTGAGCCTGTAAATGGAAGTTCTGGTTCATCTTTCTTTAACAACACCCCTTTACCAATTCCCATGCAGGTCTATATAGGTTTTCCCCTCCAATTTTTCTCCAGCAGTCTTGCATTTACCGTTGTATCTTTTTCCTTTCTTCCAGTGCTTAATCTTACTATTTGTATCAGTTGACTTTAGGTCTGTTTTATCTTTGTAGTTATGTGTCTGGACCACTTCAGTTAGGTTTTGTCTTGAAAGGAAGTATTTGGTTTCTTTACTGATAAGTTTGTTCTCTTTGTTGCAACTTGTAAAGTAGACCAATTAACGTAGGATAGGTGCAAAGATTGCCTACAAAGGGATATGCCTGGCTATAGGATAGGTGCAAACTTGTCTCTGTACATTACCTTGAGATTGTTTGTCTTCTCTTTTCAGATTTCAAGTTCAAGGAGATTGTCTTTTGATTCTAGCAACGGCGGAGCAATAGACTTGCTGCTGAAGCAGGGGGCGACACTAATGCAAGTGCCTCAGTGACAGCTGGAAATGGCACTGCCAATTCATCAAAGTATTTTGGAAGTTCCAAGCTGAGCTCTGTTGCACATTTCTTGGCAAATCGTAAGGGGCAGCCATGGGCCAATGGAAACGTTGACGAAGGTGATGCATCTTCTCCTTTCCGAGTCATTTGGTGAACTATACTACCATATAGTTATTGGCAGGACAATAAGCCATTTTATCACCAATATACATAATTTATTCTCTTCTATTTGTATTAATA
>JAOTRO020191532.1:0-10541 GCA_028566515.2 Pyracantha coccinea | reverse complement strand
ATATTCTACTGTGGTTGAGTCCATACTAAGTGCATGGATTCTTACAAACAACCAATTAAAACATGAAATCTAATATGGACATTTAATTAAATGTTTGTGAATAGATTTCGATAAGATTTTTAACTAATTCCATCTCGCGATATGTCCTTACCTATTTAGAATCGTTGAAAATATTAAAATATGGTGTAAGGTGGGAGAAAATGGTAAGGTATTTATAAAAAAATAATAATAATTTTTGAAAATTTTAATTAGTTTTTAAAAAACAAATGATTAACTTAATTATTCTAGACCGTCGGATTACAAAAAACTTGAAATCCAACAATCCAGAACGAGACACCTGGCCCACCCAAACATTTGTTTTTTTTTCTTTTTCTAAAAAAATTTTAAAGCCGAAAAACTGGACCGTTGATCTGGAAATTAAACGGTCCAAATTTAAAGTGACTGAGTAGGGCTGACACACATGCCCCATCGTCTGAAAATATGCCGGAGATGCGCCCCTAAGAGCACGTGTTGCCCACGCACCTCACCTAAGGCAAATTTTTTTGAACGTGACTAACTTCACTTCTCCTTAAGAACTTGGACCTTGGACTCCTGCCTAGGCTCCCCCCTTAACCCAATAGCCCGAATGGGCTGGAGCTAGTTTGGGGGGCAATTGGATTGGATTTGTTGCCAATGCCCATGGCTAAATACCACAGTGGAACTGCTCTAACGCAAAACCAGTGTGAGCACATTCAACGGAGGTGTGCAGATGGCGGCTACGAGGGTGACGTTGGACAGGACGGCGACGGAGGCTGGTGGTCTGGTGCGAGATGGTGGTGGTGCGCAGCAAGTCTGTTGTGGGCGAGAGTAGTGGTCAGACGGGATCATGGGTCTATGTGCGGGTAGTAGCAGGCAGATTTGTCGGATCTCTAGGCTAATTCAGGCAAGGTGTTGCTGGTTAAAGCGCGGAGCGGTTCGTCAGACCTGAGTTTGTGGTTCTCAACCCTGAGTTCTGGTGCGACAAGCTTCGAGCAGTGGTGGTTTCTTTAGGTAGCAGCGGCGGTTTCGTACTATTACAGGTTGTCAAGTGTGGGGGGACGGCGCTGGAGGTTTAGGGCTTCAGTTACATCTAGGCAAATAGCAGATGGTGGCTTGGGGCTCGGCTGACTTTTTTTAAAAATTTAAAAACTAGAGTAAATTGGACTGGTCTTTCAACTTTAATCAAATTGGAACAATTGTCCTTTAACTAAAAATTCATTACTATTGGTCCCTACTTATCAAAATGTGTAGCTATAGTCATTTTCATCAATTTAGTCAAAATTTTGTCAAAATAAGTTACGTTGGAATAACCATTTATATAATTAGGGTCTCTCAACTCATCAAAGTGTGTAATTATGATCTTTTTTGTCAACTACATCAAAAATTTTGTCAAAACGAGTTATGTTGGAATGACTATTGCTACAATTGAGTTAAAGTTAAGGGACAATTTTTCAAGTTGAATTAAAGTTGAGGGACCAATGATAATGAATTTTTAGTTGAGGGATCATAGCTACACGTTTTGATGAATTGAGAGACCAATGGTAATGGATTTGTAGTTGAGGGACCATTGCTCCAATTGAGTTAAAGTTCAATGACCATAGCTACAATTTCCTCTAAAAACTAATAACAACTAAATTGACAAATCCAAACTAGACAAAAACAGCCACAGGGGAACGGATACCCAACAGAAGCGGATTAAATCTCGAAACATCAATGAAAATAAATGAACAAAAAAACAAACAATATACTTACGAACAAACTAAATCCTAATCTTCAAACGAAAACTTAATTCTAACATGGTAGAAAGCAACAAAAAAGATAATTAAATAAATAAACTAATAAAATGGCTTTGAAAACTTTGAGTTTTATCAAAATGACAAAAAGATTTTGTAAGTGAATAGTATTAAGAGTGATTTTTTAAAGTAAAAATATATTTTTTGTTAAAAGTAAACAATATCAAAATTATTTCGTTAAAACTCCTAAATTTATCCGTACACAACAATACCTCTCTCTTTCGACATCTTTGAGGCAGGCGGCGACGGGAGCGGTCCTTCAGAATATGACAGAAAATACACAATGACAACCTCCCTTTTGTGACGTTGTCCACCGGATGACGACGGTACAAGAAGGGAGGACACTTCCCAACATCACAACTAGCGGTAGCAGTCGCAGCGTGGTGGTCATGGTGATGTATGAATGTCACCCGATTGTGGAATGTGGCATGGCCATGACTACCAATCACCTTATGTTAACAACATTACGTTCTAGTAGTATTTTTTTTCACTTGTAAGTCAATGGTTTTAAATTCGATTATCGTCAAAGACGAATTTGAACCACATTATAACTAGCCATGTTCAAGGTTTAGCTAACTCCCCCACCTCTTTAAAGTGGACAATATCCTTTATTTAAACAAAAAAAATCAACATTGTCGATGCCTCAAAGCTGTTTGGAGCATTGGTGTTCCTCAGAAAAATGGGGTGCCTTTAGATATCACATGGTCCGATGCTTGGTGCTTGTGTTGCTTATGTTATCTTATATTTTGGGAATGTGAAATGTAAACAACCGGAACCTCTATTTTGTTCTAATCTATTTCTTCTGTTCTGTCTTTGCATGTGGTGCACACATGTTTCTGTTTATTCCTGTCTGTTTTCTTAGATCGACAAAGCATAACAAGTGTTGGGAAAAGTGGTTCTCCGTCCGCGGCCGAACTTTTACAAAACACATGAAAAGGTACAACAGTGAATAGGGGGAATGAAAAACAATAGAGGAGCGAAGGTCTATCAACGAAAGATGCCAAACTGTCTAACAAGAAAGTTATTCATTGTCGATCCTGATTGAATCAAAAAATAAACATTCGTCACGGAAACGAGAAGATCAACGTAGATCAATGTAGACATTTCTTCACTACATGAAACATAAACACCATGTTGATCAAGAATGTGTGATCCTAATTTACGAGCATGTATGCCAAAGGAAAGAAATTTCAGTCTGAATCTCCTCTTTATTTCGGCAGAGAAAAAAAGTTACCATGCCTACAGATGAAAGTGAATCATGAATGCTCAAGTTCAAGCTAAATTTTGATTAAACTAAAGAAATATAGTACAGACCCAATGTCTATCATGGATAAATGAAGTTAGACGATCATCTGGCTTCTGTTTCCCAACATCGATGCTTCAAAGAAAAATAAATCCAACTAGAGATGAAACTGAAATGTACATACAATGACCGTGTAAACGAAATAGTTACCCTCGCATCAAATCAATGTCAACATGACTGTTACGCATATCCAGTGGCCGTGATGCCTGCCACGCGGCCAATGAAGCACTTTGGCTAACACTCTGATCTGGTTGAATGCTGTTTAGTGCAACCGAATTGTCAACTGTCTCATGTTCCAAGTCTCTGACACCTTCTACGGCTTCCCTTTTCTTGTTCTTTGTCTTCAAACCACCCCATATGAAGCTACCTACTATCACCTGGATTAAAGGGGAAAAAATAACTCCTTTAAGACATTTTCTTATCTACTTGTGTAAACTCGTATCGTTCAGATGAAAATTATGCTGGCATGTTTCTGTTCTGGTGAAGTCATCACTCCATCCGATTACCAGTTACGGTCACAGTAACAATATTTGTAAAGAAAACAGCACTGATCCCATAAATTTCTTTCCCCATTGAAAAGATTAACTACCAATTCATAAGAATGACAAAGATTTACAGAGCAAACACAATAAACAAAAGCTAAAGCAATGAAGAAGTTTCTACCTGAACAGGGGTTGCTGCAATAAGCATCCCTCCTACTCCTCCACCAATGACACGACCATCAGGACTAGCAAGGGAGACGCTCAGACCGCCACTTCGGTTTCGGGAACCACCAATTTCAGTGAGCAAGTAAGAGCCTGAGAGACATATTATCTCAAACCGTCCCTAAAGAAGTCGCAAACCACAAGAAAATAAACTCAAGTGAAGAAAAAAAAAGAACCAGAAGCTTCGGTAAAGAAAAAAGAAGGAAAATATGCAAAGAAAAATACATAAATGTGCCTGTCTGTGTATGTATATGCGCATGCGTGATTGTGTATGTAGGATTTGCGGAAAAAATTTACCACGAACATAAACGGATGTTGAACTCGGATTACTTTTTCATGATTAACCTCATTGCCTTAAACATTACCCCCGAAATTCCAAATATACAAGAAAATATAAGCCTAGAATGACTCAAACCTTCACAAAGGATCAAACTGACCAAGAAGTTCAATATTCATACCTCATATGTGATTGTACCACCAGAAGTTGAGGGCTGACGTAGAGTCACAGTTGAGACAGCACCGTTGGCTGACAAGATGCACACAGCTCTTGGCCCCTGCTGCGAAAACGCCATTATTTTTGTTGCAACATCCTGCAAGAAAAGATAAGCTGATTTCAAGACAACAGAATAAATAACAGTCAAACCTAAAAAAGAAATATCTTCAAGAACTCGATTGTTTATAACTTAATATAGCAGTCATGACAGAATACCAATCACCCAAGTGAAACTGATGCACCTCAATGCTTATCTTTTTTTCCAATAAGATTTCATCGCCTATATCAAAGTCAACCACCTTAAAATCATGGCTACCTCAAACTACCAAATTCAAGCTGACTTGCAATTTTGGCTCATTTGAATAATTGCTAGTCCTTTATATACTTATCATGTGTAATATCTCCACATATCCAATAGTTACTTATGCATAATTAAATTATTACATTTATGGACATTAACCTATATACATAACTAAGCCGGCACAGGACTCATGAATCTGGCATCATTGGGCTTCTGAGCCACTCATTTAGTTGCAGACATAATCAGAATCTATATCACCACTTCTTGGCCACATTAAAATATCAATAGAGAACTCTTCATGACAAAAGAAGTAGGTTCTTGCATATATATGATTATTTAATACGTATATATGTTGATGAGTTTATTTGGCATACTTCTCCCACTGCAATGCTGACAATATGTGGAGTAAATCCCATCCCAGCCGAACCAGACAGCAATCCGCCTAGCAAAACAATCAACCATTTGCAACATCATTTTCATACAAAAAGTTCCAATGCAGGGCAAGAAGCATAAATTTAAATCATGTAGGTAGTACGCAACGACTTATTGAAAATGTAGTTCTTTTTACTACATTTATGTTTAAAATCAGCCTGTATAATTCCACATTTTAATGCCCTTGGATATGTACCAAATGCATCAAAATTGCCCAAATTCTGTTTGGCCATTAGAATCATCCTGTCCACTAAATGTTGCAATAGTTTTGAGATAGTTTACATGACAGTAGTGGGAATGTCAGTATATTTACTTCGGATAACAAGCATTTGAGTTATAGGCAGACTTCAAGCCGCACCTAATATCAGATAGGCAGATAGTGAACTTTTAAAAGCAGATCATAAGACAATGTAAACAGACGCATTACATTATTTAGGATACCCTAACATAAAAAAAAAAATTCTCTGAGATTTCTCTAAATTATGAATATCATAGGAAAAAAATTCTTCAACAAGATGTCACCAGCGTTACTAACAAATATCCCAATAGAGAAAAGTAAAATTGCTCTTGCAAGTCGCAACTTACCATGAGACACTAATTGTTGCTTCTTCCCAGACCCTGGTGGCCGCCCTCTACCCCGTTTTGGGCTTGATGATACTGTACCAGGATTAGCAGATGCTGCAGGAGACAATGCCAATGAAACAGTCCCATCAGGTCCATATTTTCGAGGTCTTCCTCTTTTCCTTTTTAAAGATTCACCTGGTGGCACCGTGGATGGTGCACCCAGATTGACACCATGCTGTGAAATGGCCAAAGAAGGCCCTACCGGCAATGTTGATCCAGTGTTACTTCCTTCAATATTGGATTGAAATGCTAAACTTGTATTAGATAAGGGATGAATGCCTGGTGATCCATGTATCCCAGATTGTGTTCCGGAACCAGTTATTCCTCTAGACGTAAAGTAAGAGGCTGACCCCGAAAATGCCATAGGGTCCCTCCGATCCATGCATTTATTTGATTATCTTTCAAAGGCAACCTTGAAGCCCCAAGTTTGCAACTTAATGCAAAATGCTCCCTCGTGCTCTAATACTCACTATTCAGTACTAGGACAGCTCTATAGAAACACAAAATTCAGCAGAATGTGAACCCAATTTGCAAATACTAGACAAGTTTCTAGGTATCCAAAATTCGGATGCATAATACTAATAATGAGATTACTACAAGATATACATTGTTTACAAAACTGAAATATTATACATCTTTTCAGGATTCGAACATAACAACCAATAAATTGGTATCAGATTTCACAGATGAAGTTTCTAAAAACTATATATGTAATTAAAAGCTAGAACAAAAAGAGAAAAAAATAAAAAAACCAACTTGGCTAAGCTATGAAATTTAAGTAAAAATACAACTTGATTAGAGCAACAGCAACAAAACTTTTAACCAAGAAAGCAAGAGAGAAAAGGAAGTTCAAAATTCAAAGGCTAATAATAATTAAGTAGGAGAAAAGACAAAGATGGAAGCTACTTTTCCAGCTTACCAAACCAAGGTAAACAAGAAAAAGGCTTCATGCTGAAGGGAAAGAACAAGAGAGACTGGAAGGAAAGAGGTCCACTGTCACCAACCCATTATAAATCCTTTGACACCAAGCATCTTCAAAGGCAACCCTATAACCATATGCATCAAATCCAAAGCTCTAATCTTTCAAACTTCAAAATTCAAAACAACCCCTCTCAAGAAACTTTTATTTAAAAAAGGCTACAAATTTGAGTTAATGCCAATATCTAGGAACAAACCCAGTTCTTGTTTTGGCACCACAAAGTGTGAGAATGCAAAAGAAAAGATAACCCAAGTAAAAAAATGACAGACAGAGAGAGAGTCAAAGTGGTATTTTTTTCAAACAGGTTTAAAGGTCAGACTGTGGTGAAGAAGAACACTGTGCTTCTCTAGGTCTGGGACTAGGGGAAGGGTGAGAAGTTTGAATTGTGTGTGTGTGGGGAGGGGGGGGTAAGAGAAAGAGAGAGAGAGAGAGAGAGAGAGAGAGAGAGAGAGATTCTTGAAGGGGGCATTAAAGGTCGAACTGTTTTTTGGGAACTGCAGGAAGGAAGAGGTCATTTGGTGTGAGAGAGAGAGCGACATTTACCACTGGGTCTAGCACAAGTCCTTATCTGAATGCATTTCTCTAGGATGTAGTTTTCTCTCTCTCTCTCTTCCTCTGAGAAAAGCTGCTTATCTTTCTCTGTTCAAAAGCACCTCTCTCTTTCTCTCGTGTGTGTGGCACAAGTGGAATTGGGTGATGATCCCTTGCTTCGCCTTTGCTTCCTTTCCCTTGTTGGACTATTCAATTTCATGGGATACAGTTTGAGAAGCAAACAAAAACTTGACAGAAAAAGCACTTCTTGTTTTGATAATGCCGATTATTAATTCGAAAATAGTAGGAAAATTATGATTTTAGATTATATTTTATATGTTATATATTGTGACGTGTTGCAGTCCTATTAGAATAGAAATATGATTGTGTAAATCTTAGTATATATTGGAATATCTCTTATATTTCTATTAAGAATAGATTTACTATTAAATATTGTAATTCTAAAAGGTAAGGAATTAATTTTCCTTACTACTATAAATAAAGGCACAATAAGGTGGAATAATACACATCCACAATTACACATCTCTATCTTTCTCTCTACTATTGCCACACACATTTCTCTCTCTATAGCCTCCATAATTGTTTAGTAAATTATACCTACAACATGACGGTTAATAATTGAATATTTTTATTAATAATTTAAATATATAATTTAATTATACAATGTTACGAACAAATGATTTATAAAAATAAGCTCTATAGGATTTTTTTTTTTATTTAATTTTTTTCCTACACTTAAATATTTTCTTTTAAAAAACTATTTATAGATTTTCTTTAATTTTAGGTATGTATAAACTCTTTGAGGAAGTCTATCCAACGCGCAAGTTAATGTGTGGGGGACAAATGTGACTATGGAATTGATGTGTTTTCGTAAAGATAAATGATCATCACATAACATTTTTCTCTCCCTACGTAGTTTAATTTGAGGGCCAAAATTAAAAAAGGTATGTAAAAAGAGGTGTGTAGTTCTCATTTTTCTTTGGTGTATATACACAGTATGAAGTTCTAAATAAAGTTGACCACAACTTAACACGATAAATGGTGGTGGCACATAAAAATTTATATATATGAAAATGTTTCACATAACTTAGTCTTTGGGTTAATTTTGTCCGTTTGTTTTTTTTTTTTTTTTTTACCAATGAAAAGTCAAACATTCTAAAATAATGGTAAATCGTAATGAATTGGTTTACGAAAAGTGATAACCGACCTAAACTGAGTCAAACCGACCACTTACATATTAGTATGAGAAATGATTAATACAACATTTTTCTCTCCTTACAAATCCCTGTTTAAACATGTTTATTTCTGTTTGATTTATTCAGCTTGACTGCAGTAAATAAAGATGAGTATGGCCAAAAAATCTGTATGAATATCAACTCTCTATTAGTATTTATATGTTTCCTTTACAAGGGTAGTTTTTTTATTGTCTAATAACTAAATAACGGTGTTGAATTTGATGATTGATGAATATCGAAGTCGTTAATTTTTGAGTTGTAACTATATTAGTTACTAAAGGGCTGTTTGATAACCTTCATTTTCAGTTACCAAAGGAGTTTTCAAATGACCATAAATTTTAAATTTAAATGGCATGTAGGATGTATTTGGTGTACTAAATGAAAATATATGTAACAAATTATGATATTTTTATTATTCTAATTCCTCCCATATTGACAAAATAACTGAGCTTAGGTCCAATCCGCTAGAAAAAAACCGTTCAATACTTAGGTTTGGTTTGATTTCCTTAAAAACCCTTGACAAAATCAAACCGAATCAAACATAATTATGTAACCGACCTAGTTATGATTTTAGCGTGAAACCGATCCAATTTAAATGATGTCAACTAGTATACATACATCACCACTATTTAGAGCGCGTGAGACGCATTGGAAGACTAGAACCTAGATCCCTATAAATCTGAGTCTAACGATTCAACGATCCGGACTGTTGAAATTTGATTCAACGGCTACAAATTGGAAGTCCCTCTAAAAGTTATAATAATTGTAGTCATTTGATTAAATTTTAACAGTTCAGATCATTGGATCCTTGGGTTCAGATTATTGGGATCGGGAGAGGATCCGAGTTCGGAAGACTACAGTACAAAGGTGACCTTACTGAAAACGGGTTAGGGCCCGGTCGAGTAGAGGGCGACTCTGCATGTGACTGACAATGTGAGTGCGTGACTCATCTCTCTCATCCCACCACTTTCCATGCCCCAGGGTGGCCAATGCAAACTAGGACGAAAATATCTACACAAAGAGCACTGATGGCACAAACCTATACATGTAGGACAATGGAAGCTGGAGAGCTACCTATAAAGTGAATGCATGTGGAAGGTTTGTGCATAATGTGAGTGTGTATTTAGTTAATACATAGGGCTTTGGTTGGAAGGTTCATATACATTGTTGGTCTATTATCTAATGGCTTAAATTTTTACGTCAGCGTATAATTAGAAGTTTTTTTTTGCAAATGGTCGTGAGTTATATTTATGTTCATCACTTGTTTGTTAGTTTCCAAACATAGAATGAGACAGAACCTGTATGTTTTGCTTTACTTTAAGGCTAAATCGCCAAAATAATCTCTAAGATTTGCATAACTCGTCACTTTGGTCCCTGAGATTTCAAATCAATAAAAGTGGTCTCTGAGATTGTCCATCATCCATCATTTGGTCCATCCGTTAGAAACTCCGTTAAGTGTCCTGAAGCTCTTGACCAGAAGTTTGAACAATTTTCAAAGCTTCGTACCTCAATCGTTTCATAACCAAATTCGACCTATAATATATTAAAATGAAGATAGGAGAGTGTAGAATAAGATTATACGCATCTGGAAGCCTAATGGTTGTCAAAGATGGCCCAAAAATAGTCTCAACGTTGATTGGTCCGAGCGAAAATTGAAAAACTCGTTGGAAACTGGTTAAACTTTAAACGTTCATAACCTTTTCAGAACTCAACGAAATCAAGTGATTCAAAAACAAAAATCATACTTCTCGACAAGACGAAGAGAATTGTACCTTTATTGATGGCTACATCACCGTGGTTTGGCCGGAAAATGATTCGAAAGTGGCTAACTCGAGACCAAGACAGCCACTTTCGAGTCGTTTTCAGCCAAACCACGGCGAGTTAGCCATCGAAAAAGGTACCATTCTCTTCGTCTCATCGAGAAGTATGATTTTTGTTTTTTGAATCACTTGATTTTGTTGAGTATTGAAGAAGTTATGAACGTTTAAAGTTTACCCAGTTTCTAACGAGTTTTTAAGTTTTTCCTCGGACCAGTCAACTTTGAGGTTATTTTCCGGCCATCTCCGGCAACCATTGGGCTTCCAAATAAGTATCTTATTCTACACTT
>JAOTRO020191523.1:0-10541 GCA_028566515.2 Pyracantha coccinea | reverse complement strand
AGATCATCAAAAACACTTCAGATAATATTTGACCAAAAAAAGTAAAAGCTATTCAAAGTTGAAAAAATAAATACTTGAAAAAAATTTCTAAGAAGCGCTTGTATTTTTCTGAAAAGTTTCGTTTTGAAACGGATGCTTATTTATTTTCTTCTCCTTTGTCTCTAAGTATTTTCAAATTAAATCATGTTTGTAATTTTGTTATTGGCCTAATACAAGTACTATTTCTCCGGAATTTGACCTTGTTTATTCCTTGAACACACAAAATTAATTCTTCTTACAAATACAAAAGCCAATAAGATTCCTCCATCGCAAATTACAATCTCATCGGAAAGCTACTATCTTGTCCCATTACGTACGTACGTAATCCCACAATTATTTCCAAATCAAACGTATTAAATCGCTAATCTTGATGTACGTATTTATCGTTTGTTAATTATATAATGTTGTATAGATTAACAGAAAAAATGGTGTGTGTAGATGTTAAGGCCTTCTGTTAATCATATTACTTATGAGTTATGGCTAGATGCTTAGATTAGTGTTTCTTTAAATATCCGCGCCGGCGATTAACGATAAAAAACAAGTACAAAAAACAAATCATTTAAGATTTAATTAATTAATCACACATCCTAATCTGAGCTCCTGTTGATTACAACAACTTATTCCTAGAAGTTTGAAATTTAACAATAAAATACCCACCAATTATGTAGATATTGTCACTGTCGATGAGATCATGAAAGTAATGGAAGAACTGACCTATTAAAACCATATTATAAAATGACGAATGACCTGTGTTTAGCGTATAATTAACTGAAATTATACATGAGATTAAAATAGGGTCGAATCACATTCCACATGGTCTCGTACTTGCTGAGTCAATTAACTCGTTAATTATTTCGTCATTTACTACTACAGTTTAATGATATTTCTCTTTGTTTGTAAGTGACGAGTTTTAGCTTCGATTTTTAGCCTCATAATGAGCTATCAATAATATAGTTCGAACATAAGCTACTAAGACTTAATAGCTCAAGTGTTCGAACATGATCTTTTATTCTTTTTTAGTTTGTACATGTTATTAATTACTTGAGCTACTAATATTTTTTGGGTAGTGTTATCCACACGTAATAGGATTCTCTCATCTCCTCTTTTCATCTCCTTCCATCTCCTCCTCTCACATTCTCTGTTTTGTTTTTCTCTTTCTATAAAAAATTAATATAAGATGTTGACGTGGAAGAGGAGGGAAGAGGAGGAAAAAAAACAGGGGAGAGAATCGGGAAACTTGGAAAAGTAACCAAAATTTGGGCTCATATGGAATTATAGCCATCTTTTTAATTTTATTATAATTATAACCAAAAATTGATATAAAATTACTAATATACCATTTTAACCATGAGGGATGCAAGTACGCCCGCCATTGCAAATATTAGAGTTGTAACCTCAAAACTCGTTTTGGTCTTATCTGATTCCAACACTTTTTCTTTTGGAAATCAAATCCGCAAACAGTTGATCTACAAAAAGCACAATCCTTTTTCTCTAAATCTTGTTACATATCAGAACCCAATTTGATTTTAACATGTACTTAAATTCAATTTGATCTTCAACAAAGAGAAATGCAAGAGGGAAAGGAAGGAGGAGAGCTTACTGCTTAGTGGTTACCTTGAATGGATGATATGATTGTCTTCCAAAAACAAATTGTAACGTTGCATGAGGCTACAACCTCTGGGTTTTGCTATGGTGGGAAGGAAATGACAAAGATTGGGATATTTGAAAAATTTAGAAAAAATAATTGTTAAGATCAGATGGAAAAATAACCAACAGCTTAATAATGACTAAAACTTCTCATCAGAAATTGGCTGAGCATTTTGAGAGGGCTGGAATAGGTTGCTGAGGTGAGGCTTTGAATTTCTTTGGATTTGTTTTTAAAAAGTTTTAATCGTTAAGGCTATATTAGTACTTTTATATTAGGTTTTGGTTTCAATTATCATAATTTAAAAAGGGTGGCTATAATTCTATATAGAGTTCTAATTTTGGTTATTTTTCCAAATTTCCCAAGAGAATCCTACTCCTATCCATACACATTTTTACCTATCACGCACTCCTCTTAAGTATCGGTTGTGGAATCGAATGAATTGAAGAAGATAAATGGAAAAAAATCAACAAGGGTGTATGAAAGGTAAAAATGAATATGTGAACAGCCCTATCTTTTTTTATTTTATTATTTTGTTAAATGTGTGAACTTCAAAAATAATATTTGTAAATAAAAATAATAATTAAAAAAACATTTGCAAATCTTAATAAACTAAAGATGAAGGCTAGTATCATAAAATTCGCACTTTGCTACTTTTAGTTATGACATGCTAAAATTATGTAACGTCATCATTTAATGGAGAGTTTGACAAAAAACCTAAGGGAAATATTAAAATAAAATATAAAAAAACAAAATTCAAGTATGTAACTGGAATAAATAAATAAAAAGTGTAGCAAAATACAAATTTCACGATACTTAATGGTAATCAAGTGATAATTATCCAAAAATAAATTGCGAATCTACAATTTGGTTGGAAGGGAACAAAGCTTCAGTTTATGTGTGTATGGGTCATAGAGTAGTACTTCAAAACGGCAAGTGGATAGCATTGTATTTGAATGAGCCTTCCTTCAAGCCCATCACATGAGAGCCCACTTTTTCTCTTCTTTTGAGAGCTAACCCGCGTGTAACTTGCATTAGTTTAATTCGAACCCACTCAAGCTCAACTAGATTTTAAACCTGATCGGACGGGTTAGAATGAAGTAAGCATCCGCTAAAATCGAATCCAACCTCAACTCGATCATTTATTGGGTAGGTTGATGCTTTATTTTGACATGTCAACTCAAACTCAACCCAATTTTTAGTTTAAATTCTCTCATGTGCATATTACTGATCATGCTTCATATTTTATAAGCCAGATACAAAATTGAATGACTCGTGTTGATTTTTATTTGAACAATGAATGATAATGTTGCTTTTGTTGAAGAAAACTTTAGAGAGTGAGGGTAGAAGAAAGACAACAAGAGAGAAAGAAAATGAGCTCAACTAGTTTGTAATTGCTTGCTTTTCTCTTGTGGCCTTATGTCTTTATTTATCCGAATCACATGAGCTTCACCTGCCCTACAAGTAATACAAGTCATAAAGGGTTTTGATTCTCAAATCTTATTGGAATCCTACTTCTAGATTTGCACAATCAAACTCCTAAATAATATAAACTACAACACTTTTGCTTGAATGTGTAAAGTTTAAGAAGTAGTCGCATTAGGTCTTCTCGAATGATTGTTGATATCTTCAAACAACATAGGAAGTTACACGCATGAATCTAAACTAAAATTCCATTAGATATTGCATTAAATTAAAACTCCATTAAATTAAAACTCCTAAATAATTTGAGACTTGTTTGCGACGCGTAAAGTTACACTCTGGAACTTCCTGGTACACAAAATCAGCGGTACGGAATATAGCTAGCTCCAGTATCACTCTTCGACGCTCCTAATCAGGCTAATCTCCACAATAAGCTTTAGATATTGCAATGTTGACCACCGCCAAAATCCATCCGGCAGCCTCCGCTGTACTCTCCTCCACCATCAAACACCACCTCTGGCCACCTCCCAACGCCGTCGTATTCAGAACCAACCCCAACTCCCTGCGGCGCCGCGGAACCGCAAGAACCCTCACGGTGGCAATGGTCGCCCCTCTCGACGTTTGCGCCAAGGCCTCCACCACTGTTCCCAACAAGCTCGGCGATTGTAAGTCCGTTTGGTGTCCTAGAAACTGCGGGAAAATTCGCAAATTTCAATTGGGTCTTTCTTAGTTTAGCATTTCTTAGTGTATCCATGTAGCAGATTTGTAGCATTGCCATGTTCGCGCTTCCAGTGCGCCAAATACGTAGAAATTGATATTTTTGTGATCGTTTTGCAAGAAATTGATAATTTAGCTGCTCTTATCTATGTTTTGAAGGAGGTAAAAATGAGTGGAAAGGTTTGGAAATTCCAATAGTTATCGAAATTATGGGACTTAATGTGAAAAGATGATGTCTTTACATTGGAGCTTTACATTGTTACATACATAGACTGAACGATGCAATGAGCTCTCATTGTTAGTCCAGATTGAACCGAAATTTACCAAAAGAAGAAACTAAACTTTTGACAGGCATTGGTGGAAATGTCCGATATGTATGTCGATTTAAACTCTTGTATAATTTTATTTGTTATGTAATGGTTTATGATTATTGAGTGGGAAATCGTTTAATGTGTTATTGTGTGTAGCGGTAGCATTTGAATCGGGGGGAGCGCATGGTTAACTGTTTGTTTGATAACTTGTCTTTCCTAGGTCCCTTTTGTCAAAGGGTGTTGCTGACTCTAGAGGAAAAGCATCTCCCTTATGACCTGAGGTTGGTAGACTTGGGCAACAAGCCAGAATGGTGATTATCTGAATTTATCTTGGATTAAATTTGATTTCTTTCGTGTTGTTTCTTTCTCTGTGGTTGAAAAATAGTTACTTGTGTATGCTGTAGCACATAAACGTAAATTGAAAGTAGCTGCTGCTATGTCGTTTTATCTTTTTAGTTCAATGATTTTGTTTTATCAATTTGTTTCTGCTTTAGGTTCTTAAAAATTAACTCGGAAGGTAAAGTTCCTGTGGTCAAACTTGATGAGAAGTGGGTTGCTGATTCAGATATTATTACACAAGCACTGGAAGAAAAGTACCCAGAACCACCTTTGGCAACCCCCCCTGAGAAGGCTTCAGTGTTTGTTATATGTCTTTACTATGCATTAATGTTTCTTTTACTTTTCACTAGGACGTATCACATATTTTATGGGCTTGACGAATGGCGAAATATTAGAGCGCCAATGGTAGTCTTGTCTAGATTTTCATTTTACTTATTCTAAGTAGTGTTTCCATCATGATTATAGACCAAATTTATTTTCCTGATATCATGGGGCTGTTTTGAGAAATATCTTATGTTAAGTTCACCTTCAATTTGTTCGTTAGTCAAAACCTTTACTTATTTATTTCAGAATTCTAGTTTTGACTTTGCTGTCTTGTCATAATATTTAAATTTTTTAGAATCATATTTGAAGCACTATAATAAGAAATTCTGATTCATCTTTGCAGTGGATCAAAGATCTTCTCTACATTTATCGGTTTCCTAAAGAGCAAAGACCCCAAGGATGGAACTGAACAAGCATTGCTAAATGAACTTAGCTCTTTCAACGATTATCTCAAAGAAAATGTGAGCCCTTCTACGTTCTTTCCAGTTCATATTAAGGAAGATTTCATCACATTTTGTGAATAACTTTTGCCTTGAGTTTATATCAACTTGCTAATTTTGTTTTGCTTGTTCTTGAAAGATGATTTGTTTGCATATGAATAATCAAATGAATAGTGAGAATGGGTTTTTTTATACAACTGAATAAAAGTCTGCACCCAACAAAAATACTAGTAATCAGTCCAAAAATTGGCAAATGGTCTGTAAATTTCCTATCTATAACACACTTACCCTCAACATTTGGTGGCTGTTTTCCGTTTCTTCGAGACTGTTTGAAATGTCTAGTCCAAAGAACACCTCGTACTCTGTTTTCTACTTTCTCACTTTCCTTGAATAAAATTTTGTTTCTTATAAAAAACTGAGCCACAAATGATTGCTTCTTCCTCCTCCAGAGTCACAAGATTACCGCGTGTGAAGGTACGATGGTCAGCCATTGATCTTCTGTTTGATAGGAAACTTTAAAGAGGCATCAGTATGTGCCTCGCGGAGATGCCCTGTAGATTAATAAAAAATACCACAACCTAAAGAACCATTGAGGTACTTCAAAATGCATGAATACATTCATGTGACTTGTGAGGAAGTCATGCGGTGGTCAATTGATTCACAACATTGATTGCATAGGAGATATTTATTGACACGTTTTGGAGCCAAGGCAATAGAGTCTTTCGCTTAGAATGTCAAACTACGTGATTCCTCTCAGACAAGTGATTCACAACAACGGTATCTTAGCATTCTTATCCTACTAAATCCATGTGGGATTAAACCATCAATGGTTATAACGCAAGATTAAAAACAGGGAATCATGTTGTAACAATTTCTTATTTACCTAAAAAGAAGCAGCTTTAGGTTGTGGTTTCGGTGTAGTAGCCCTTGATGTATGTGCATTTTGTGAAGTTAAGATCTTCTTGTACAGTTATGCTTAGGAAAACCAAATTGAATGGTAACATGATTATATCTCTGACATCTGTCTTTCGATTTATTTAAGGGTCCTTTTATCAATGGGAAAGAGGTTTCTGCTGCTGATTTGTCGCTTGGACCCAAGTTGTATCATCTAGAGATTGCTCTGGGGCATTTCAAAGATTGGTCAATTCCTGATTCCCTTCCATATGTGAAATCTTACATGAAGGTATGTGAAATTGACATTTGTGTGTCACTCACAAGTTTACACTGCTAAGGAACAAGAGGTTTATCTTGATTATGAAATTGACACCACGACTCCTTGAATTTTGCTAAGAAATTAACTAATTACATCCAGATGCACTTTTCCTGGACTCTCATCAGGAATTTTGAAATTGGACTTGCAAGATTGTCAAGGATCGTATGAACTTATCCCATGTTAATGAAAGCACTGTGACCATATTGTCACAAATTTTGCGATCGTTTGAGTTTATCCCATTTAGTTCTTGCATTTTACTCATGCCTGTGGGAGGAGTAAAACCCATTTTGTACATAGTGATGTATGTTCCTAACACTGCTGAATTTCTGACATGCAGAGTATTTTCTCACTGGATTCATTCGTTAAAACTAGTGCCCTGAAAGAAGATGTTGTTGCAGGTTGGCGTCCGAAAGTCTTGGGTTAAAATGTCTTGCTGCTGTTCTTTCTAGGTATATACCTTAACTTTAGCTGTACTGTACCTTAATCAAGTCAATCATTTCTCTATCATTGACTTAGTGTATTGGAAGTCACATTGTAAGAAGAGAGAGTACACCGAGTTCATACACTCTGGCGGAAAAATAAAAACAAGGAGGTTGTTGGTCGGGTTTAGAGTTTGGAGCGTCGTGTGTATTGTACCTCAGAAACTCCTCAGTTATGTATCTGTATTGGGTTACTAGGTGGATTCAAATGTTAATGCAGAAGCTGGAATATCTCAAGTTTTGCCATCCTTCTGTTTTTATTTTTATTTTTTTAATCTATTTGCTACCGAAGCTCAGCGAGATAATAGTACGTTGAGGCTGAAGCAACAGTTTTCCAACTGTTTTCAACACAAGACGATAAGCATCAAACGCTAACATTGAACTTTTCGTGCATATTTTCGGTGTCAATTGTGCAACGTGTAAACGAAGTGATGAACCCTGCTTGGTTGGGTTTTTGTGCACCCGAATAATAACGAACAGAATTACAGTGTTCAATATTGTTCCTCTACCTCTGTCTCTTGGCTACAAAATCAGCGAAACAATACAACGGAGCCGCCCTAGCAGCATCGAAATGAGCAAGCTCTTCCAATGCTTGAGTCTCCAACTTGGCAGCAAAATCCTTTGCCCCTTCAATCCCCATCAGCTTGGGATATGTTGCCTTGTCGCTTGCCAAGTCTTTCCCCGCCGTCTTTCCCAATTCTGCCGACGATTTCGTGACATCCAAAATGTCGTCCACCACTTGATACAACAGGCCGATGGAACCAGCATACTTCCTCAACCTTTCTACCTCAATGTCGTTCCCTCCTCCCATTAGTGCTCCACAAACTGCCGTAGCCTCAAAGAGCTTTGCGGTTTTATGCGCATGAATGTACTCCAGTTCTCGCAGGGTCACTTCTTTACCTTCGCTGCGAATGTCCATCATTTGACCCGCCACGATGCCTAATGACCCAACTGCCGAACCAATCTCTGCAATGGCTCGAACCACACGCTCCGGCGAGACTGCTTTTGTTGTCTTAGCCGCAATGTGTTCAAATGCAAGGGCTAGAAGCGCATCACCGGCTAAAACCGCAGCATCTTCACCAAAAACCTTGTGGCTTGTGGGTTTTCCGCGTCGGAGATCGGCATTGTCCATGCAGGGGAGATCATCCTGGATAAGTGAGCAGGCGTGAATCATTTCGAAAGCACAAGCTGTTGGAAGGGCAAGGGACTCATCGCCTCCAACCAGTTCACATGAAGCAATGCATAAAACTGGAAGTACACGCTTGCCGCCACCCAAAAGCGAGTACCTCATTGCCTTATGGATTATTTCGGGATGCTGCACCGGCACCGCCGCATTCAACGCTTCGTCCACCATCTTCACCTTCGCCTCCTTGTATTCGTCAAATTCGAACACGCTAGACTGACTGGTAAGTTTTGTAACAGTTGAATGAAACTTCATGAGGCCAATTGTGGGGTTTCTGAGAAGTGCTGGACTTCTATAGCTTCGGAGGATGGCTGCAAAAAGAGCCATAGTTTGGTGTGGAGATTAATCCGAGTCAGAAAATAGTGTTTGGTTACCAGGAAAACTACAAGTAGAGAGAAAATTTCATTAAAAACAACTGATGGTTTGGTTGGACATCAATAACATTTTTTAATGTAGTAAAATTCTAAAATTTCATTATAATCGGGAAACTTCATTTTATTTATTTGTTTATTGTTATTGTTGTTAATTTTCTTGGGATCGAGGTAGCAAGATTTGGAGGCACGTGATCTGCTTAGGAGGCTCAGCCCTTTGAGCTCAGGAGAGGATCCAAATCCATAAAACGAAAAACAAAATGAAACTAAAAACAAAAAAATATAAAAAACGTAAAATTAAAAACGAAATCGTTATCAACGGGGTGGAGGAATGAAGGGAAGAGAATTGGCCTAGGCCTATCCCAAGAATTTTTGCAAGCCTCCACTATTAAGTTATAAACATCTTTCATTATTCTTCCTTACAACCCTTCTCCAATTGGTCAATAGTACAAAACACATTACAAACTCTCTTCTATTTAAAATTCCAATTCCCAGATTTGATTCCATCCTAACACTAATTTTAATATTTTACTATATTTATTGGACTTCAATAACTTTTAACATTTTGATTAAAAAAACCTCTAAACAATAAACCCGTTCACTTTTAATTAAAACAAAAAGGCTAAATATACAAAATGGTTTCTGAGATTTGCATAATCAATAGAAATGGTCTCTGACATTGAAAATCAATAGAAATGATCTCTGACATTGAAAATCAATAGAAATGGTCACTGGGATTGTCCACCATCCATGATTTTGGTCCTTCCATTAAAAACTTTTTGGGCAAAGCTTCGTAACTCAATTGTTTCTTAACCAAATTCGATTCATAATATATCAAAATGAAGATAAGAAAGTGTAGAACAAGATTATACCTATTTGGAAGCCCAATGGTTGCCGGAGATGACCGAAAAATAGCCTGAAATGTGACTGGTTCGCGGAAAAAACTGGAAAACTCGCTGGAAACTGGATAAATTTTAAACATTAATAACTTCTTCAATACTCAACGAAATTGAGTGATTCAAAAACAAAAATCATACTTCTTGACGAGACAAAGAGAATGGTACCTTTCTCGACAGCTAACTTGATGTGGTTTGGCCGGATAACGGCTCAAAAGTGGGTAACTTGAAAATGGTTAGCCACTTTTGAACCTTTTTCCGGCAAAACCACGGCGAGTTAGCCGTCAAAGTGCAACCAAGGAGTAGAAGTCCGAAACTAGAAAGTTACTAGAAATATGGCCCGAGCGTTGCTGCGGGGTTAGTAACCGTATAAAAAAAAACATATTTCAAAGCTATAAGAGATTATTAAAGAAGGTTCATGTGTATTTACACTGAAAGGTGTATGAGCTTTTTGAAATAATTTTTACATGAATAACAGAAATTGGGTGAATGAAGCTCTTGAAATCCTTTAAACCACTCTGAATAGCATGACCTGTAAGTGATTGATAGTGTAACAAAAATTAGTAAAAGAGATGTAAGAGTATTACATATGAAACTATATTATTGGAACCACTTTATGGAAAGTTGTAGTGCTAAGATATACTCGGTTATAGTTTCAAAACTAATAAAAGAATGCAAGACATAATATATACAGAGAAAAGTAAAAACTACTTAGTTTGAAAGATATGAACGATTCAGCTTGCAGAAAATGTGGAGAGTGATTGAGAAAAGAGAGCACTAAATTAACCGTTTTTCCTTTCCTTCCCTTTGCTCACTGCATAAACAATAGAATAGCTCTAGTTTATCAGTTTTTTCAAGCCATTCTTCATGCCAAGTCAAGATCAACAACTAAATTTATAACATGCATGTAAATAATAGCCGGAGGAATTCCACTTCATTATACATGCATATTATTTTCTTAGTTCATATATGAATTTTACATTATCTCTTTCAAAACCATCAACCAAAATCACTTCTCAAAGATATTATAAATAGAAGAGAGTGGAAGCTTACCCAAAATCAATTTCGAGTAGTAGTGTTGTGCTTGTAAAACTTAAGAACACAAAGGTTTCAGTTCAGTTGGATACCCATCAATGCATGGGATGCTTGTATTTATAATTAC
>JAOTRO020191512.1:0-10542 GCA_028566515.2 Pyracantha coccinea | reverse complement strand
AAATATCAAATTCACATAATTCAACAATTATGGTTATGAGGCATACACAATTTATGTAGAATCTAAAATACGTAAAACGTAAAGTTGGATCATACACCATGGTGAATGTTCATGCTATCATCTGCAAAATATCGAGTTAAAAGTCGTTGTTTTGAAAGAACTTGATTGCGTGTTGATATAGATGAACTGGTGTAATGCAGAAAAAATTCTCTAACGTCAGATTCTTGAGCGCAGCGGTAGGAGCGCGCTGATAACGTGTTGTGGTCTATTTTATCTGACAATATTTAGGGTGGCCGATGGCAAGGAGAAGAGAGAAAAGAGAGATGTGTTTGTAGAACTGTAGGGCAATGTGTGTTGTTATCCCTCCTACATTGTGCCTTTATTTATATAATAAAAGGAGAGAGGATATTCCTTCATCCCCAAGGAATACAAGATACAATAGGAAATGATAACTGGAATCAAATCTAATCTAGGATTTACACAATCACACTTAAACTAGGAATGTTTACAACACCAATAACCCCAAAATAAAAAGCAAAAATGAAGATTAATTTTTACCACATTCACATCAGTATCATGAGTAAATAGGAAATCTTCAACTCGAGTTATAGAGTTTGAATTTGGTTCAATAAATATAAATAAAAATTAGGCTAGGTAAATTAATAAGACACATACACATATATAAGCATACTTATCATCTGACTCCACAACCGGTTTCGAGCACACATGAGAGCGTCCACTGTGCTTGAATTAAGTCAACTACTGGGCTGGTAATCCTACCACCAGTGTTAAATGCAGACTGAAGCTACTTTGTATATAGAAATGGCCAGAATGTCTCGCACTATCTAATAGGATATCAAATCCCATTTGTCTTCCCCCACACAATAACCAAACGATATAAAGCAAAGGATATTAGAAGAGTTGACATTCAAGCCATGCTAAACACATAGGTTTGTCATCCAAATGATGTTGAGCACCAATACCAGAAACTCAAAAAAGACGCAAATTGAAGACAAACCATCATCATCACATAAAACAAGATGGAAAATGGAGAAGAATGATACATAATCTCGACTACATACCTGGAGCTTGCTCGAAATGAAGGGCATACTAAAGATGCTTGGGAATTTCCAATTTAGGCTTCATCGACATTTCCATTCCCATTGGAGCTAACGGGCAGCTTCAGGATTTTTCCATCAGAGTAGCTCACTTCAAACTCAGGAAATTTTACAGCTGACGTTGCAGGAACTATGATTTTATTTGCCATAGAAACTAAGATTAAAATCCAAATTAAGCAAAAGAATGTGCCCACTGTATTAACGGAAAGATTGGTTCCTTGATTGTAGGAATATGTTCTGCTTTATATTAGGATCATATCATGGACATTATGTAGATTGATCTCATGTATAAATTACCTAGTATAGATAGAAAGCCAACTGTTGTAATCCTATATATTAGGCACCTTCTTGTATACTGATTATGATGAATGAATAACCAAATTCACAGAACGCTCAATTTCAAGATGGTATCAGAGCACCAGGGCCGGTCTAAACATTTTGGAGGTCCTGGGCAAAAATAAAGATGGGCACCTACAATACACAAAAAAATTTATGTTTTTCATGTGATTTTTTTTCTAGGTATTTGAATTTTCAATAATTTGAATAAGTATTTTTATTTGTCAGATAATAAGTTCATAATATATAGAAAAACAAAGTTACATTGTAAAAGTACTAATCAATCGAGCAATACTTGACGTCTAAAGTGTCTAAGCACATGACTTTAACAATGCAATTTTCTTAGCAAAAGCCTTGTAGATTTGGTAGAAGTGAAAGTTCCAATTTTTGCAGATGTGTGAAAGTGATCTTATTTTCTGAATAATCTTTGTGCTTACCGAATTAAATTGGTAAAGACATACATACATTATTTTGTTGAAAGTTAAATTTGAATTGGAATGGATATGAAAAATATGCTCCTCTAGTTAACCTTCTTGATGAATTAACCAAATTTTAGTAATTATAATTAAAGGTAAAAGAAATTTACAATCAAACAAAAATTAGTAAAAAATAGAAAGAAAAAGGCATAAGACTGATTCGAACCCGGGACCTCATAAGAAAATAATGGCACCAGCGCCCCTAGTTAACCCTCTTGTTGAATTAACCAAATTTTGTTAAATATAATATAAAAGAAATTAATAATAAAACAAAATTAAGTAAAAATAGAAAGCAAAAGGCACAGAGAATAGTTTGAACATGGGGCCTCATTGTTATTGAGGAACAACGGAACCAAAGCCTCTAGCTAACCTACTTGATAAATTAACCAATTTTTCTAATTTATACACTTACAGAAACATATATGAATACACTACCCTAACAATTTTGGTGCCCCTGAATTTTTGAGGCCTTGGACAGTCGTCTTGCTGGCACTGGGCTAGGGCCAGCCCTGCAGAGCACCAATCCCGATGACTCTAAAACCCAAATACGTTTTTGCCACGACAAGCGTCCATAACACACATTCCTTCCAGCAAGCAATGCCACCACAGCAATGGAAGAATCAACTATTTCTTCCAACAGACCAGCGACCAAACCAGTCAAGAACTCTACTGAGATCTTTGATCCATATGCACTGCATCATTCAGATCATCTAAATCTTGTTCTTGTCTCCAAACCACTGGAAGGAGATAATTACAGTACATGGAGTCGTGTCATGGGCATCAGCCTAAGCGCGAAGAACCAAATTGACTTCATCACATGAGACATTGAAGCACCAGCAGAAACCGATCTAAACTTTCCTTCATGGCAGCGCTGCAACGACATGGTGATATCCTAGATCCTAAATTATGTACACTCAGATATTGGGAACAGCGTCATGTACACAAACACGACAGCGAAGGTCTGGGAAGAACTAAGAGAACATTTCTCTCAAGGAAATGACTCGAGGATTTACCAACTAAAGAGGGACATCATGGAGCACAGACAAGAGCAGCAGTCAGTTGCTATTTATTACACTAAATTGAAGGCTATATGGGATGAACTTTCCTCCTACAATGAGGCTGCAACCTGTTCTTGTGGAGGATTGGAAACACTCAGAAAGAGATAAGATAAGGAAAAAGTCATGCAATTCGTCATGGGATTGAATGACAACTATTCAGCCATTCGTGGCCAAATTCTTTTGATGCAGCCCCTCCCTGATACAAGGCGAGTTTATTCTCTTATTCCCAAACAAGAAAAACAAGTTGAAGTATCTCTCAATCAAGATAGCATCAGCCATCATGCCATGCACACTGCAAATAATGGAGAATCGACAAATCAAGCACATCAGGCTTAGAAAAAGAAAACCCTACTCCACTGTTCCTACTATGATCAGGATAGACATAGCATTGAAACATGCTATTATTTAAATGGTTTCTCTTCATGCCACAAGTTCCATGGGAAGAATGTCAAACCTCCCAACTAAAGAGGTTCCAATGCCAATCATGCAAAGACGACAGACGCAAACAAACCTGCAGACAGGAGCTCCAAGCCCTCTTCCTCTGATGATGGTCCAAGGTTTACCACTGAAGAATACAACCAAATCATGGCAATGCTTCGGAAAAACAATGATGGTAACGCACACCACTTCATGAATGTTGTAGGTATTGTTACACCTTCATGTGACGTGAATCCGGTTACTCCACATTCCCACTTGGGTTGGATAATTGATAGTGGAGCAACAGATAATGTGACAACTTCCTTTCCATTGATGAATCCATCATATTTGCCTCCTACAACCACCATTCAAACCCCTGATGGTAGTCAAACAAGTATTGAATCGATTGGTTCACTCCAAGTCACACCATATCTTAAACTTGACCATGTGCTCAAAGTGCCCAAGTTCAAAGTTAACCTCTTGTTTGTCAGTAAATTGACTCGAGCGTTAAACTGCATAGTGATATTTTTCCCTGAATTTTGTGATGTGCATGACGCGTCTACGAGGATGATGATTGCCTTGGGCAAGCGACATAACGGCCTATATTACCTCACACTAGAACAGAACCCTAAGCTCGCCTACAACATCTTCCGCCATTCCAACCTCTGGCACCAATGACTAGGACACCCATCCATTGGACCCCTCCAATTTCTTTCCAAAACGACCTCAGACATCCATTTTGATTCAAAGCATGTGTGTGAAATTTTCCCTTTAGCAAAGCAAACTCGCTTGTCATTTCCATCTAGTTCTATTTCTTCACTTGCACCTTTTGATTTAATACATTGTGATATTTGGGGACCACATAGAATAAATTCACATTCCAATGCTCGTTATTTCTTAACAATTGTTGATGATTTCACTAGATATACATGGATTCACCTTATGAAATTCAAATCTGAGACACAAACACTATTGCAATCATTTATTTCTTAGGTACAAACACAATTTCATTGCATAATCAAAACTCTTCGAGCCAACAATGGCGCGGAATTTGTCTCCATGCATCCATTCCTTGAGAGCAAAGGTATCAATTTTCACCATTCTTGTCCATCAACCCCACAAAAAAATGGGATTGTCGAGAGAAAGCATCATCACCTTTTAAATGTTGGTTGAGCTCTTCGTTTTCAAGCTAATCTACCATTAGAATTTTGGGGAGAAAGCATACAAACTGCTTGCTATTTAATTAATCGATTACCAACACCCATACTTTCCCATTAAACACCATATGAACTTTTGTATAAAATGCCACCCACATACACACACCTACGTTGCTTTGGGTGCCTATGTTATGCTACCAACCTTTTGCCCACTCATAAATTTGACCAACAAGCACGTCGTTGCATTTTTGTAGGATACCTTCTAGGTTAAAAGGGATATAGGGTTTATGACCTCACTACACGCAAATTAATCTCATCAAGGGATGTTGTTTTCTATGAACATATATTCCCTTTTCAAACTCTACCACCTCAGTCCCAACCTGATGCCACAGTCTTTCCCACACCACAACTCCTAGACTTTGATAACAACCCTACACACTCCCCCACGCCAAGCTCTAATGAGCCTGCAGCTGCATCCCCAACCATCCCTGCCCTTGCTACACCACCTTCACTAGTGCCATCAACATCAGCACCACCTACTACTGCTCATTCCTCTGCACCACTTGGCTTGCTGCCTACACCACTACCAAACCCCCCACTTCAACATTCTTCACGTGTACCAAAACCTAATGTTCAACTTCACGATTTCCACCTATACCATGCATCCACTATCGCCCCCAGTTCTTCATCCTCATCCAGAGGTACACGATTTCCTTTATCTACATGCCTTTCTTATGCACAACTTTCGACTCCTTACAGAAGTTTCATTTGTAATGTCACTACATATATAAAACCTGTAACCTTTGAGCAGGTAAACAATGATCCTAAATGGAGAGAGGCCATGGCTGCTTAGCTCTTAGCACTTGACCAGAATAATACATGGATTATCACATCCTTGCCTCCTAGACATCGTGCCATCAGTTGCAAATGGGTTTATAAAATCAAATACCACTCATATATGACCGTTGAAAGATATAAAGCTCGCTCGCTTGATTGCCAAGGGATTTACCCAACGTGAGGGAATTGATTACAGAGAGTTTTGCTCCCGTAGCCAAACTCACAATCATGTGATGCTTGCTTGCTGTTACCACTGTTCGCAATTGGTCCTTCCACCAAATGGACGTTCAAAATGCATCCTTCATGGCGATTTAACTGAGGAAGTTTACATGCACTTACCTCCTGGGCTCCATCGGCAGAGGGAGACTAGAATGGTTTGCCGACTCAACAAATCCATCTATGGCCTTAAGGAGGCATCCCAGAGTTGGTTCTAGAAGTTCTCTAGTGCAATTCGTCAAGGTGGCTTCCAGCAATCCATGGCCGACTACTTATTATTCACAAAGGTATCAGGTGATTCCTTTACTGTGGTACTCATCTACGTAGATGACATAATTATCACTAGCAATGACGATTCAGCCATAGCTAGCCTTAAAGCTTTCCTCCACACCCAATTCCGTATAAAGGATCTTGGCCATTTACTATATTTCCTTGGTGTTGAGGTTGCTCGTTCAGCCACTGAGATTTCAATATCACAACGGAAGTACACATTAGATATATTGAACGAAGCAGGCCTACTTGGGGCAAAGCCAGTACAACTCCTATGGAAGAAAATGTCAAGCTCTCGCCCATGAATGGTGAACTGCTCAAGAATGGCTCTTACTATCGGCGGCTAGTTGGGAGGCTTATATACCTCACTATTACAAGGCCGGAAATCACTTACTCAGTACACATTTTGAGTCAGTTCATGCAACATCCAAGAAAACCACATCTTGACGCAGTCCATCGTCTCTTACAGTATTTGAAAGAGGCACCTGGGCAAGGTTTGTTCTTTCCATCCAAAGGCAACTTGTTGTTAACCGATTTCTGTGATACGGATTGGGCTCGTTGTTCCATAACGAGACGATCAGTGACAGGCTATTGCATATTCCTTGGAGGAGCAATTGTATCGTGGAGAACTAAGAAACAAGGTACCGTTTCACGTTCCTCGACTAAATCAGAATATCGGGCCATGGCTTCCATAACATGTGAGCTCACATGGATGCGATATTTACTAAGAGACTTGTAGGTTACACACCACAAGCCAGCTCGACTCTATTGTGATAATCAAGCGGCACTTCACATTGCTGTAAATCCGGTGTTTCATGAACGCACCAAACACATTGAGATAGACTGTCATATTGTTCACGAACGAATTCTGTCAGGCACCATTACAATAGCACATGTGTCATCTGCCAATCAACTTGCTGACATATTTACTAAGCCACTTGGACAAGGAATGTTTCACCCTATACTTGGCAAGTTGGGTGTTCATGACATTCACTCTCCAACTTGAGGGGGAGTATTAACGGAAAGATTGGTTCCTTGATTGTAGGAATATGTTCTGCTTTATATTAGGATCATATCATGGAGATTATGTAGATTGATTTCATGTATAAATTACCTATAGATAGAAAGTTATCTGTTGTAATCCTATATATTAGGCACCTTCATGTATACTGATTATGATGAATGAATAACCAAATTCACAGAACGCTCAATTTCAAGACATTGTACCAGGTTGATCATCCTAAACTCAAAAATAAACTATGGATGCAAAAAACAGATTTAAAAAGTAACAAATTTTCACCGGATAATAGTAGTGCTTCCTTACCTTCCCACGATGCATCTTAAGCTCTGACATATCAGCAAAATACCCCCTATTCAAATCATCTGCACTGCCCTAAAGTACATCAACAATGCATTAGTATTGATACATTGTCCCCCAAAAATTGAAAAAAAAAATACAATGTGGTACAAAAACTTACCTTTCTGTATAGCTGCTTTCTTTCCAAGCTGGAAAATCAAATGGGGTTTCCCCAATTTCCATTAAGAATGGTTTTGGCTAATTTTGAAAAGAAAAAAAAAATTGCACATTTGAATCGGCGAGAATGAATTAAGAGATGGGGTACGTATCGGTATCTTGTAAATGAAATTATTCCTCTTCATTGTATTTAAATTATTGAATTTTCACATGAACATGCTATGACAATATAGATGCTTTGAAAACATATCATCACTTTACATGTTTCTATAAAAGATGATGACGTCGAGGGTACCGGTATGTAGTCATTTATTTGTAAACAAACCACGACAGAAACACGAAAAAAAGGATAATCGAAGGCCTTTCCAGCATCTGGGTCTTCAATCTTGGTGACTACACAACTCCAGCCTTCACCGCATTGGACCGAGTTTCTCTTGCTCCTTCACCATCACATCTCCACCGCTGGCGTCAAAAAAGAATTAGGCAGTAATTAGAATGTAATCAATGTCAGTACTAGTACCACAACAAAATCAAATTATACACATATATGATGGCTGGCATACATGACGCAGGTGCAACTTTCACCACAGTTGTAGTAAGCCTTGCCGGCATCAGGTCCGTCGGTCTTAGTGATGGCATATCTCCACCCTTCGCCACACAAGCAAATTGCCTTGCTCCCTCCTCCAACTAGAGAAATTTTTCATTGTAACGGGAACATGAGTGGTACACCACGTGTTTTTATATAAGTGATGGGAAATTGTATTTTTTAAGTTATTAACATTTTAGCACACATATTCCACCATTGGTATAGTAACACGTGGTGTACCACCCTATATTCCAATCACATTAAAAAATCTCTCCTCCAACTGCAACACTCCTGCACGTACATGCATGCAAATTTGCGCATGCCATCGATCACTAGTTTAGATACAAATCATTAATCCGTTTTGAAGCTGCTATTCTTCAGATAGAGACAACAACGACCCAAGTTTTCTATTCCAAATCATGTTGTAGTATTTTACTTGTTCATGTCTAATTTCAAATCTCAACCTTATTTATTCTCAGGAAATAAGAAATTGTCACAACTTTTAGGTAACATACATATTAAGTCGGGATAAATAACTAGTAACTTTCACTTGTCTTCCAAATATTTAATGATGTTATGGTCAGTTTGTTCATCTAAGTATTGAAGAAGGTTAATTATGCATATTCAAAATTCAATCCAGTCCACGTAAGCTACTTGAACTGATTGATAAAATAGTACTTTTGTTTGGCTTTTATGCTACCAAATTACATTTCTTAAAAGACTAGTATATGCCTAACACTTTGTGCATGTGAATTTTTTATTTTTTTTTATTTTTTTGTTTTTAAAATAAGGAGAGAGGGCGAGAAAGAGAACGTGTGAGTGGGAAGAGAGGTTTTTGTTTTTTATTTTGTATTTTACATATATGCTAAAATCACAAGTAGGTTTTGAAAAATTACATTGCTAGCCATAAATTTTTTTTTTTGTGACAGAAGACTAAATCTTCTTTTCACCCTCTTTTGGTTGACAAAAAAGATTCTATTAATATGTAGTTTAGATAATTAGGAGCATTATTCCCAAACTTTAACTCTGGAATTCTCATCTCCAAACTAAAAGTCCACAAGTATTGGTGATTGTACTTGTCATAACATACAACAATGGTCTTTTTAGGTAGGTCCACGGAAACTTCCATCATTTATTGCTCCTTTTATTTTGGGTGAAATTTTAACAGTATTACCAAATAGGACCATTGCTCTACAATGCGACATATGCAAAGACCCATACTCACAATTTTTTTATTATCAAAGCTTAAAGCTTTGATTAGACATAAATTTAAGAGAAATAGACAAAAATGACCTATTTTTATAATCTTGGACCAAAATAGGATTTTTGGATATTCACATACCATACACAGGACATGCATAACAATATGATAGAAATATGATTTTCTTAAAACTTTCAATTATCAAATTGCCCTCCTAAATAAATGGATTACCCAGAAATTCCAGCTCTCATTTCTCATTTTGTAGAGAGAAACAAAGAGGAGAGAGAGAGAGAGAGAGAGATCACCGATAGAAATGGGTTCTGATGGGTGCATTCTTTTAGAGTTAAATTAAGGTAACCTCTCTCTCTCAATCAACAGAGGCCATGAGTTGGTACTTGCAATTGGCCGTCATGGCACACAACCACACCGTTAAAGTTCCATTCTCCTTAGTTTTTCCTTTCAATTAAGACTCTCTCTCTCTCTCTCTTTTATTATTTTTCTTAGTGTTTGCCCTATTGATGCAATGGGTCATTTTCTAGAATTCGAGTGTCATGGTTAAGAACAAAGGCGCTTGTACTATTGATGCAATGCGTCATTTTTTAGAATTCGAGTGTCACAGCAAAGATCAGAGCTTTCAATTTTTTAATTTGGGATTTTTGTTTTTATTGTGAGAAATTAGGGTTCTTGATGCAATATTTGGAGAGAGTCTTCGAGCAACAGAGCTTCACAACAATATGTGGTTAGTATTTTGCCTCCCTTTTGGAAAATCAGGTTTTGGGAAAAATAGAACTCGATGCTGGTCATGACAGCGTTGCCATCGAAGTCGAAAATGAAGTTGTGGATGATACGTGCAACGACGTCAGTTTTGTTGTGGACGTGCATCGCACAATTAATGGCATTAGGGGATATGTAAAGGCCTTTGATTCTGGAAATTCCTTAAAGATCTGTAGTTTACAAATTTTTAACCTGATCTTATTAAAAATCATCTATTTCCAGTGACATGCATACAACATGCACATGATATGCTCACAGATCTGAGCTAACCTAAAAACCCAGAGCTCACAGTTTTCTTCGAAATCAAAAAAATGATGTCATCATCTATGAGTTTTTACAATTTATGTGGGTATTTTCGTCATTTCGCTTTTGTGCATGATGTGCATGCCTTGTGCATAGGCAGTTTGTCCTATTTTGGTCTTAAGATTAAGAAAATTGGTCATTTTTGTCTATTTCCCTAAATTTAAAGACCAATCCTCTACTTTTATCTTTTTTAAATTCAGTCACTTATATATTAGATTCAATTGGATAATGTTGCAGTCCTATTAGATTGGAAATGTGATCGTGTAAATCCTAAGTATTTGGGATATCTTTAGAAGATTCTCCAGGGTTAGATAATTTC
>JAOTRO020191495.1:0-10543 GCA_028566515.2 Pyracantha coccinea | reverse complement strand
GAAACAAAACAGCTTGTAAACACTGTGATAAACTGCATTATGGCAAGTGTTGGTTTGAAGGGAAGCCTAAATGCACATGCTGTGGGAAGTTTGGGCATGTTCTTAGAGATTGCAATGGAAATAAGGGTCTACAAAAGGTGAACTAAGCAAATTAGATAGAAGAAACTTGTTCCTTGTTTTATGTATGTAATGCAGTGACAGATGTGAAAGTGAACCATTCATGGTACATTAATAGTGGTTGTAGTAAGCACATGACATGTGATGAAAGGTTGCTAGTCAATATTCAAAGAAATCTGACTTCCAAAGTGAAGATGGGAACTAGAGAAATTGTTCAGGTGGCAGGAAAGGGAGCTATAGTGATAGAGACCAAATTAGGAAGGAAGCATATTCAAGAAGTGATGCTTGTTCCAGAACTTGAAGAGAATCTTCTTAGTGTTGGACAGATGATGGAGCATGGGTATTATCTAGTGTTTGGAGGAAATGTAGTGAATATCTTTGATGGTTGGTCTTTGGACAATCTTGTGGTTAGAGTGCAAATGACAAACAACAGGTGCTTTCCTCTTACATTGATGCCTGCGAATCAGTTGGCTTTGAAGGCAAGTGTAACACACTATTTGCATATATGGCATAAGAGATTTGGGCATCTAAATGACAGAAGCATCAAATTGCTTGAAGACCAAGAAATGGTTCATGGATTGCCTCATTTGGAGAAGACTTCTATTGTGTGTGAAGGCTGTATGCTACGAAAACAACACATAGACTCTTTTCCATCAAAATCCACTTGGACAGTTAAACTTCCATTGGAGTTGGTCCACGCAGACATCTATGGACCAATGCAAGCTAAATCTATCTCTGGAAATAGTACTTTCTGTTGTTCACAGATGATTGTATCAGAATGACATGGGTGTATTTTCTCAGGAACAAATCAAGTGCATTTGTATGTTTCAAAAAGTTCAAAGCTATGATTGAGCTGTAGTGTGGATATAAGATGAAATGTCTAAGGAGTGATAGGGGTGGAGAGTTTTTGTCAAATGAATTTAACAAGTACTGCAATGAGCTTGGAATTCAAAGACAGTTAACTATGGCATACTTTCCTCAACAAAATGGAGTGGCTAAGAGGAAGAATAGAACTGTGGTGGAAATGGCAAAGTCCATGCTGCATGAAAAGGGTATTCCTTATGAGTTTTGGGCAGAAACTATGAACACTGCAGTCTACATACTTAATAGATGTCTTTCTAAGTCTCTCAAGAAAATAACTCCATTTGAAGCATACACTAGTAGAAAACCAGGCACTGCACACTTGAAAGTATTTGGATCACTGTGTTATGTGCACATCCTTCAACATTAAGGCATAAGCTTGAAGAAAACAGTCACAAATGCATTTTTATGGGTTATGGACTCTGTGAAAAAGGTTACAGGTTATTTGATCCAAGTTCTAAAAAGATCATTTTGTTCAAAGATGTAATCTTTGATGAAAATGCCTGATGGAAGTGGGAGAACACTAATAGAAGTGAAATGAGAGTTTCCATGATTGGTGAGAATCAAATGGCAGACTGTAGTGAAGGACAGAAGCAGTTTGAAGTCTGTGAACCAAGTCAATCCTTGGATACACCAACTCAAGTGGATGAAGTTATTACACCACTGAGTGAGGATGTTTTTGGAGGCTCTTAAGCAATCGATCACACACCACAGAAATGGAGAAGCATCAATGAGATCATGGCACAATGCAACATGTGCATTGTGGAACCAGAAAGCTATGAAAAAACTGCTTTAGATGAGTCATGGAAGAATGCAATGAAATCTAAATTGGAAATGATTGAGAAAAACAACACATGGGAGCTAGTTAACAGACCATTTGACAAGCCAATCATTGGTGTTAAGTGGATCTATAAAACCAAGTTGAATCTTAATGGATCTGTACAAAAGAACAAAGCTAGACTGGTGGCAAAAGGCTACTCCCAAAAGCCTGGAATAGACTACAATGAGACGTTTTCCCCGGTGGCAAGGTTGGACACAATCTAAACTTTAGTAGCTCTTGCTGCACATAATGAATGGAGCTTATACCAGTTAGATGTAAAATCTGCTTTTCTGATGGAGTCTTGAAGGAAGAGGTTTATGTTGAGCAACCACAAAGGTTTGTGAAGAAGAGTGAAAAAACCAAGGTGTATAAGTTGAACAAGCTTTGTATGGGCTGATGCAAGCTCCAAGAGCCTAGTATGATGAGATAGATTTATATTCCAGCAAGGCATGTTTCAAGAAGAGTTCTAGTAAAGCAACACTCTATGTCAAGACTAATGAGACTTCAGGTATCATTATTGTTTCACTCTATGTGGATGATGTATACACTGGAAGCTGTCCAAAACTACTTGAGGAATTCAAGAATGACATGATGCAGCATTATGAGATGACCAAGTTGGTGTTACTTCATCATTTTCTTGGCATGAGGGTAATACAAACAGATAAAAGCATTTTTATTCATCAAAAGAAATATGCAATGAAGCTCATTGAGAAGTTTGGGATGAAATATTGCAAATCTATGGCAACACCATTTGCTGTGAATGAGAAGTTATGCAAGGACGGTGGTAGTGAAGTAGCAAATGAGAGTGAATATAGACAGGTTGTAGGTAGCCTACTATACTTGACTGCTACAAGGCCGAATATAATGTTTGCTTCTAGTTAACTTGCTAGATTCATGCATAATCCCACAAGGAAACATATGGGAACAGCCAAAAGAGTGTTGAGATACATCCAGGGCACCCTTGATTTTGGAATTGAATTTGTGAAAGGAAAGACAACCACTCTAATTGGCTACTGTGATAGTGACTGGGAGGAAGTGAAGATGATATGAGAAGCACTTCAGGGTATGCATTTACAATAGGATCTGGTATGTTTTCATGGGCATCGATCAAACAAAGCACAGTGGCATTGTCCACTGCAGAAGCAGCATATGTCTTTGCTGTAGAAGCAACATCACAGGCAAAATGGTTAAGGTTTGTGCTTGAACACTTTGGGGAGGAACAAGTGGAAGGCACACCAATTCTGTGTGATAACACCTCTACCATAGCAACGGCAAAGAATCCAGTTCTTCACCAGAGAACTAGGCACATCAGTCGAAAGTTCCATTTCATCAGAGAAGCCATTCAAGCAAAAGAAATCGAACTGATTTATTGCAAAACAAAACAGAAGACCAGATTGCTGATATACTAAATAAAGCTCTGTCAAAGGATCGGTTTGTTTATCTGAGAGGATTGCTCGGTGTGAAATCAGCTAAAGGGTTAGAAGGGAGTATTGATGTGTAACCCTTGAGCTGACATCTTGGAGCCAAAGTTACAAGTTTTGAATTTCATTTTATGTCTTAATTTTCTGATGTAATCTGAGCCATTGGACCATAGCCCAAGTGGTCTCTTCTCTAGCCTAGGATTTAAGTGACAGATTATGACAAGTGTAATCACCTCATAGGGTGATAGGATCAAAGGCTAGGATCTAATCTTAGTGTAAAGTTGTTAGAGAAGAATCTCACTTCTCTCTCTCCTCTAAAGGTTATATTTGGTTAGTGGAGTGTGAAATACAATCAGAACCTTCATCACTCTTGCAGCACCATAGCTGCATTTTCTCTGCAATTTTCCTTCTTCCCAAAAACTTAAATTCTTCATAAAACAAAAATACCAAAGAGCTATGAACTCTAACACTTTCTTTATGCAAGTGACCAACTATAGAAATATCACGACTGCAGATGGTTTTGGCGGCTGCCTTACAAGCAGCTGCGTAAAAATTAAATTATTGAAGACCAGGCATAGTGTCTTCCAAGTTCCGATTGGTATAGGACATGTTAAGAAATCGAGACATGAGATGATAAAATTGCTAAACTTATGTAGTCGTGCTCTTGCAATGAAATATCATGTGTCGCATTTATCTTGCAGGATTTTGTGGTTCCATTAAAAAACAAAAAGTTAAATAAGGGTAAAAATAGACTAGGAACCAAAAAAATCAGAGAGACAGGCTTTTATGCAGCCTCTGATTTTATATTAATTCTCAACTAAACAATATGACAGATTAGCGCAGGAATGAATGATGATTTGGAATCACTCACATTCTTCTCCACTGGTATTTACTTGGACCAAAACCTTTAAGGGATTTCTTCCAAGGTTTGACACCGCTCGATCAAGATGATTTGCAATCTGCGGATTATAAAGACACATTATCATTTTGAGTTGTAACACAAGCATAGCATCTCTGCAATGAGTAATCAACCAACAGATAGTAAGGTTTCGTGACATTTTTAGCAATTTGGTTATTAGTTAACAAAAGTATATGAATTTCCTAAAAAAAAAAAAAAAACAAAACTGCAGCTCAGATCAATTACCTCCAGAAAATAAAACATACACTGGACTTGTCTTTACCTTCTCATTGTCTACACCTTCAACCAAGGCCAAATTCGGGACTCCAGCTGCATGCAGTTAATGTAAATACAATCACATTCTCAAACAGCTAGATTAGTCACAAACATTCCTCAAAACAATACACAACGGATTTGAAATTAAAATGCAATGTTTGAATTTGTAATGACATGATCCAATGAGCGGCCAAAACCGTGCATTTCTTATTTTCGCTCGTATAACTCAACGACTCATTTGAAAGTTTAAGCTTTATAATATTAACTTAAAATCTCTGTATCCAAAAGGAACCAAAAAAGTTCAATCACAATATTCAAAGTAAGTCAGACAGCCAACTCTCAAAGTTTGAAGATATTCGAAATTCGAAATACCAGCAAAGGTAAACAAAGGAATTAGGGTTCATTCGTAACAGCTGCAGATTTTGAAAAACATTGCAAGAAAATGCCTTAAGAAAAGCAGAACATCGTAGCTTTTTTCGAATTATCAAAAGTTGGGTTCTTTGCAAATTACCAAAAAATCGAAAGCAAAAACAAAATCATACCCAGAAGCAATTTCGCCTTGTTGGTCTGCAAATGCCCAACGAAATGCCACTCTATGTCATTAGGAAGCTGCAGACACACACACGTTCATAACAGTTAAACGCCGCCGTTTGAACTTCGGTAGTTGCAGAGAGTGAGTCAGAGCTACAGAGAGAAAAAAACTCACCTGAGGAGCTTTTTCGAGGATTTCCTGGACGTAATTCTCGCCAAAACAGCGGTGGCCGAAGTTGTACACTTGGCGGATGAGAGAAACGGGCTTGGTCTTCGACACCGCTACCACCCTCACCAGAGCCGGATCCCGACCCGACCGCTCCGCAGCCTGCCGGACCCGGAGCATGACTGACCGGAGCGCCGAGACGCCGGCGTTTTCGACAGCGGAAGCAGCCATGCCGAGGGTGTTTCGGAATCTGGACCGTTAAGCTGTGAACAGAAGAAGTGTCAAGGTGTGCGGTGTGTTGGTGTCTTGGTGAAATATGAAAATGATAAATGCCAGAACATTTGGGTTTTGTTCTTGCTGCACTTCAATTGTGGTCTCTATTGCACCGAGGATCTTGACAAAAATACCCTTTTGGTAGACATGTTTCACTCTCTGCATTTGACGGAATTCACCTCCAAAAGATGTAAAAAGGTACGACAATTTAAAAAACTAGCCAAATTTTGGATAATGAATAGAATTTTAGTCAACCATTATAATTTTTCAAAGTTATAACCAAAACTAGACATTAAAATACTATAACATCATTTCTTAACTAAAATAATTACAAAACTATATCTCTGTTGTAGCCTAATTTCATAACACTCCCTCTTTAGTGTGTAAATACTTCAGGTAGATTTAGCATCATGTAAAAGTTGAGAAAGTTGACTCGTTGGCACTGATTCTCGGAACAACACTTATTCTCAATAAGGTAGGAAACTTGCATAAAGAAGTAAGTCTCACTAAAAAAACCCTAAGGTTATGGCAAAAACCCGAGTAGGGACAAAATCCATAGTCTAAGGAAAAATGCGTGAGAAATGCAAAGTTAAAAGAAACGTCTACGGGACGCCATCAGGGATATGATCAACCCAAGATGGGTGCCTCGTTAAAACATAGTTAGGTAGCAAAAACCCAGTGGGAAAAATGCTTCTAATAGTAGAGAAAAGGAGTACATTAAGATCAAGCAAGTATTCTCTGGGATACTCCCCATGAATTTGACACAATTCCAAAGAGAACTAGCAATGTTACAACTCAAAAAGTTTATACATACCAATTCCTTGAACAAGTTTCTGAAACGTCACCTTCGGTAGTGATTTAGTAAAGAAATTAGCCAGATTGTCTTGTGAATAGATTTGTATGACTTCAATCTTCTGATGCTCTTGTTGTTGATGTGAGAAGAAGAACTTCGGTGCAATGTGATTAGTGTTGTCTCATTTGATGTAACCCTTCTTGAGTTGTTCGATGCATGCTGCATTGTCTTCATAGATCATCATCAGGACATCCACAATGAGGTAAAGATCGTAGAAGCTTCAAATATGGCTCATAATTGCTTTCAACCAAAAGCATTCCTGACTTGCTTCATGTAAGGCAAGAATTTTAGCATAGTTAGACGAAGTGGCAACTAAGATCTGTTTAGTTGACCTCTAAGAGATTGCAGTGCCTCTAACGGTAAAGACATAACCCGTTTGAGAACGTGTCTTCTGTGGATCAGATAAGTATCATGCATCGACATAACCAACAAGGCGAAAATCAACTCGAGAAACGGGGGATGCGGCATCACTCGAGGATCCGTAGAGATAGAACAAGCCCAAATTTGTAGTACCCTTAAGGTAACGAAAAATGTATTTAACGCCAATCTAGTGTCTGAATGCTGGTGTATTACTGTATCTTGCCAAAGGATTAACAGCGAAGGAGATGTCGGGTCTATTGCATTGAGCTAAGTACAATAAAACGCCTATCGCACTTAGATAAGGAACTTCAAGCTCCAAAATTTCTTCATTATCCTCATTCAAACAAAAGGGATCTCGTTTTGTATTTAGCGATCGAACGACCATAAGAGTACTCTAAGGTTTCGCTTTATCCTCGTTAAAGCAGTGCAACATCTTCTGGGTGTAGTTCATTTGATGTACTAAGATTCCATCCGAACGATGCTTTATCTCGAGACTGAGACAATATCAAGTATTTCCTAGATCTTTCATCTCAAATTCTGACTTCAGGTGTGCGACAGTTCTCGCGAGCTCTTCAGAAGTTTCGATAAGGTTCATGTCATCTACATATACTTTAACTATCACAAAATCGGAATGTGACTTCTTAATGAACACATAAGGGCATAGTTTGTTGTTCACAAACTGTAAAGTGAACGCCTTAGCCAAATTGAGAGCGTGTTCCGAGGTTTGGAAATATTTGATCCAGTCAATGTAAGTCCTTCAGGAACTTTCTTATAGGTTTCCGTATCAAGATCCCCATCGAGATACATAGTTACTACGTCCATCAACTGCATACTCAGTTTTTTGGAAACTACCAAATTGATACGGTAGGGAAAAGTAATCACATCCGTAACAGGTGAATAAGTTTCACCATAGTCAATCTCGAGGCGTTGTGAAAAGCCTTGCGCAACAAGACAAGCTTTGTAACGCACAATTTCATTCTTCTGATTACGCTTCTGAACGAAAACCCACTTGTAGCCAACAAACTTCACATGTGGAAGAGGATGAGTTACATATCTAAACACCTTATGCTTAGCAAACAAAAGTTTGACTTGGATTGCATGTTTCTAGTTTGACCAATCGGTTCTACGTCAATATTCATCAACGAAATGGGGTTCAATGTCATCACTCAATATGATCTCAGTAGCTACTGCAAATGCTAATGCATCATCAACGATCATCTCATTTCAACAATACACATCATCTACGCTAGCATAATAGATCGAAATCTCACAATTCTCGGGAGGTAGATTCATCTATTCAAGGATGCTTCCGTAATCTAGAATTTCCTCATGAGTTGGATAGAATGAGTAAGTGACAGTCGGATTCACGGTAGGCTTTTCAAGTGCCTATGTCGTGGGTTTCCTCTTTGGAGGGTGTGAATCCTTTGAACTAAGAGGTCTACCACACTTATGTGTAGGGGCAGATGATTGGCTAGCCGCTAATGTATGTGGATCATCAAAATCCGTCGTACATTTGGTACATCCATCTTTGCAGGTACATTCACAGCTGAAATATGTGATCTTGTCACTCACGCTAGATTGGTGAAATTACTGGCATGCTCTGAAAATTTACTATGTGTTGCACTTCAGTTTCAGGCTGAGATTTGCGGGGATATAAATGAGACAAAGTAGGAGTCGTCCATGATAATTTACGTCGTTCTTCAAGAACGTTGATGTTCTGATCTCCTCCTAACGATGAGAAGACTGTCACATACAAAACTTTGGGTTTTCATGGGTGATGTTTTTAAGGAAAAAATTCACAATCTAGTGTGTCACAGTATATGGGAGCCGTGACAGCCACCCTAGGAGAGCTCCAAAGCCCAACGGGCTAGAGCTCACTGAAAACATACCAAGCCCAAGTAGGCTTCGGTTTTGAACAGACACCCCAGCGTGGGCTAGGTGAATTTCACCGGAGAAGATAACCAGCACCACTGCTTCAGGTGGTCATGTCTACGTGCAAAATCAAGACAAAAAACCGTGGTTCAACAGCGACCCATGAGGTAAACGGATAGTAGAGACTCTCGACGTTTGTATTAAAAAACCCTAGGAAATTTAATCAAAATTTCGAAGAAAAATCGATGAGATTCGAAACGAATCTCTGCCAAAACTTCTCAAGGGGAAAGATGATCTTCATTTCGTCGGGATGAGGACCCAAAGTTAGGATTAGGCTGCAAGCCCACCTTCGAAGGAAGGATATGCCATGGATGACGTCGAATTTAGTCTGGGTTTCAGACCATGAGCCTATGGCTCCAGCTTATGGTCTCGAGGCTCGGCTCGGCTCAGCTACACAGGTTGCAGGCCTGGGCAAGCGACTCGGCTTGTGGCTCAAGGTCAAGGGTTCGAAGAACCCTTGTGTTTCCGATTTTAATTTTTTTTTAATTCAATTTAATGCATTTTCAATTCAAATATTTTAATGCGTGGACATATATTTGATGCAATTCATGGCAAATATCAAATTCTCATAATTCAACAGTTATGAATATAATGCATACACAATTTATGTAGAATCTAAAATTTGAAAAACTTAAAGTTGGGTCATGCATTATGGTGAATGTTCATGCTATCAGGGTTGCAAAAATATCGAGATAAAAACCATTGTTTTGAAAGAACCTAATTGCATGATGATATGGATGAACTAGTTTGATGCAGAAAATTTCCTCGTCAAATTCCTAAGCGCATCGGTAAGAGCGTGTTAATAACATGTTGTAGCCTATTTTATCTGACAAGGTTAAAGGGGGCTAACGGCAAGGGTAAAGAGATTAAGAGAGATGTGTTTGTAGAATTGTAGGGGAATGTGTGTGTTATCCCTCATACATAGTGCCTTTATTTATAGTAGTAAAAGGAGAGAAGAAATTCCTTCATCCTCAAGGAATACAAGTTGTAAAGGAAAAGATAACTAGAATCAAATCTAATATAGGATTTACACAATCACACTTAAACTAAAAAAGTTCACGACAAAATCATAATTATTAAATAAATAAAAGAACGTGAAATATAAAAAAAAAAGTGCAAAAATCATTCTCCAACACACATTAGAGAGCCTCATGTTTAACAGGAAACGAAAAACCAAAGTAGCCAAAACTGTCATGTGAATGGATTTTTTTTTATTCTCTTTAAAGCAAAGCACCTTTTTCTACATTGTTTATGGCATCTCTAAAATCACAAAAAAAATATGAACCGTGTCACCATCAACCACCTACGAACACATGGTGCACGATCCTTGTATCCAGAGCGGTGAGATTCTTCGGTGCGCTCTCGTCCATTAGTACAGAATCGTTTCCAGAATTTCATGGCTCAAAGCACAATCGCTAGGTAATTTTCAATTCTTGTCGTAAGATTCCTAGCCGTGTATCGACACGTGCCCAGAGTTGGTTTTTGTAGGAGTCCGAGAATCCGTGAATCGTGTTCGTTCTTCATACTTCGTGTTATCAAAAATTATTTTAAATATTTTTATTTAAAAATGAACATAAACAATACTTGACAAAAACTGATCGCACGATTTACGATGAACAAAATTTCATGATTATCAACAAAAGGATCCGGAGAGGATATGACATTTTGAGTAGATATTTTATAGTGTATCGAGAACCGTGTTCCAATACATTAAATCATAGTACAAATGAATGAATATTTAAAAAATATATTTGGGTTTGTTTTTTTTTTCGTGGGTTGTATTTTGGCTTTTCCGTTAAGGGATAAGGATTCTTTCGAAACGATGGGCTTTTCGATGGCTTTCTTTGAGGACAAAAAAAAATGAAAAATGATGCTCACCTCTCATTAAACGGGACAACTATATTTGGGACCATCCATGGTGTTTTAATTTTTGTCAATTGTTTTTATAATTTCTTTTCTGCTGTCTAAAGTGAAAAATGACAAATCCCTTGATTTATTTTTATGTAAATCGAACTTTTGGATCTTTATTAAGTAT
>JAOTRO020191449.1:0-10547 GCA_028566515.2 Pyracantha coccinea | reverse complement strand
CATAAATCTTGGCAAATAGGATGCTGCCACGTGTAGGGTAAAATTCTAACATTATGGCCGGCCTTATCCTTATAAATACCCTATATTCTTCAAAATTTTAGAAGTTTTTGCTATCCTAAAAAAGCCCTAAACACTTTATTCTCTCAATGAAACTAACTTAGGCATCAAAGATCCATTGGCCTAACCCCTCCCCCACCTCGTGGGCGTGTGAGGCTTAGGTCTTTGATCAAAGGTGTTGATTGTTTTGCAGGTGAATTTTGGTCAACACTGAAGACGGCAGAAATTTGCATCGACAAATTGGTGCTTTCATTGAGAACTGATTCAAATACTCGAAGAAGCCTCTTGCATTTGTTTCTTGAATTTTCTATTACGTTGAATTTCTCACAAGTCCTATCAATTAATTTTTCCTAGAAAAGTTTCTTGATCAATCATTGGAGAAATGATACAATGGTAGGAAATTCAGAAACCATAACGAACGCAACCCTTTACGTACAAGGATTTGGACCGGAGAGTGGAGAATAGGACATAGTCCCACGACGGCTCCTTAAGACTTAATGTGACGGCAGGAGGAGCCCCACCTCCGCGAGCCAAGCCATCGCCACTATCGCGACCCGGCAGCCACGGCAGGGCCACCAGACCACAACCCAGATGCAAGTACCAATGCCCTTGCAGCGCCGCAACCCTCAAAATCCTAGGCATGAGGCCTAGGTTCACTCATTAACCCACGGGCAATAGGCCTAGGTTCACGGAGAAAAGGCTCAGACCACTGCAGCTCAAGCTGCCAGACAGGTAGCCCAAGCGCAGCAGATAAAGCCTAGCTAGTAGCCCAAGCCCAACTCCCTACTAAGGCAGCTCAAGTCCACTTAGCTGCCAACCGAGCCCAGGCCAGCGAGGAGCCAGCGCTGGCCTAGCGTTCAGAGCAGCCCTAAGGCCAGCTGCCACACATGCGAGCCCAACGCACCCACACGCACAGCCTAGCTACCTAGCTAGGTTAGCCCACCCCACGACCTACTCTGACGACCCGGCCCGTGACCCAATCCAACCTGGGGCCACCTCTGGTGATCCAGATTTCGACCACCGCTGCGATCAACTCAGGGTTATTTTCACCCCACTTTTATGCAGGAATGTCTGATTCAAGATTTGTACCTACAGTCTACTATACTTTTACCATACATGGAGGCGTATATTATCCAGACTCTTCCAATCCAAATGACGAGCACCACCTACCCTAGCAGGTCGCCAATTTGACGAATGTCATCGCGCAGCAAGCTACCTTGCTGAACCAGCTCCTTGAGCGCATAAAGACGCAACATGCCCCAGACGAGGTGTCCTAAAGCAAGACAAGGGCAAAAGAACGTGACTCATTCCAGCAATGTCCCAGCAAAGAGCCGTTCAGTCCACCTCAAGCCGCGCCTTATGGTAGTGTGCACTTTCATTTGGGCCATCGGGAAAACGTTTTCTCTCTCCTAAATGCGTAGAGAAGCATTCATTCCCGACTCGACTCACGAGTTAGTGTGCATTCGAGGTTAGGTCCACACTCCGATGAGCACTCAGAACATTCTAGGTGAAGCATCCACACAAGGCTAGGCCCACAAGGAGATCCTTCTGTGAGGCACCAGAGTAGGCAGCCATATGGCGGACCGAGGAGAACATGAGAGTAGTCTAGCTCAAGTTCCAATGGTAGACCTTGCCAAGCGCGACGACGAGCAGCATTAAAAGAATCACTTACACCGCAACCGTGACACAGACGAGCAGGACATGCCGAAGAGCAATATGGACTAGAAGGTCAACACCAGAGGCAGCTGGAGGCTCTACTACCCCATCGGTGCAAATCCAGGAGGAAGTACAAATACTCAGAGTAGAGCAGCTACACGGATTCCAACACATTGATACTACTAACGATGCCCTTTGTAGAGACGTGGCCAACATGAGAAAGTCATCGTTTACAGACGAGATCAAGTAGACAGAGCCACCATGGAAGTTCAACCCACCACATTTCACCTTGTTCAAAGGAGATAAAGATCCGGACAGACACCTGATGCACTACTGAAGTGTCATGACCGTCTATGCCAATAATAACGCTCTCATGTGCAAGATCTTTGCCATGACACTCCAAGGCGAGGTGTAAGACTAGTTCTACACCCTGCTGCCATGCTTAATCCGGAACTTTAACTAATTTTTCTTGGTTTTCACTAAAGAATATTCGTTTTACCGCTCGATAAAAAAGAAGTTTGACCACATCTTCAACATGAAGAATGACTCGAATGAGTCACTCCGCACATATGTCAAGAGGCTCAAGATGGAGAAGGCGAAGATCATCAAATACGATGATAGCATTGCATGCTCAGCCTTCCAGAAGAGGCTCCCAGCAGATCACCCACTTTTCGGAGAACTGATCATGGGCGAGAACTTGACCGTGGAAGATTCTTATGCTTTGGTAGAAAAACACTCCCTCTAGGATGAGGCCAAACGCTCCTAAAAGCTGCCTTAGCAGCCGCGCAAGGATGCAGAGCTAACTCAGAAGAAGGTGGGTGATAAATTGCTCAATGACAAAAATAAGCCAAGAAACGGACGCAGGGACCGATCCCCAACGAAAGGAGGCACAACACCCAAGACGTACACCAAGTTCTCAAGGAGTTAAAAAATAGTCTTTCGCCCCAACAGTAGTAGCTAAAGTGCAGGAAGATAATTCTACCTCCACCAAATAGCAATCACAGCAGACGAGTCAAGAAGATGGCGTTAAGGTCGACAATGCCCTGGCAGATGAATCAGGATGAAAAATCAACCACTCTGAAGGAGATCCAAGGTCTGAATAGATGAGCAATTACTCTCAACCAATTCTTCTCGCAACCTACCGACCGATACAAGCTTTTTTCAAGGCGATCAGAATGCATAGTGAGACAAATGGAATGACAAATTACGAGAAAGCATTACAGGACTTGAAGCAGCGGAAGATCTATGCATCTATATGGATGTATTTGAAGCAGCAATGAGCTCTACCCTCATACGAGAAGAGCTAGGGGCTCGACCACTTGTATTCCACAGTTCAAAAGCTTTCATCGATACGGAACCAGATACTTGAAAATTAAAACTTTAATTTTGGTGCTAATTGTTGCAACCTGGAAGCTTAAGCCATACCTTCAAATGTACGTAGTCATTGTTAGAGGCAGCAAAGCATGCCGTAGCCGTACCAACCCCACTTGCAGAGGATTTCTAGCGCTTGCACTTCAATAAATTATCCAACTATTAGGGATCAGGAGCAGGCCTAGTTCTTACTACCCTAAACGGTTAGATGCTCGAGCAAGCGATCACTCTAAGCTTTAAGGCGTTAAACAATGAAGCAGAGTATGAAGCCCTACTAGCAGGTCTTCAATTGGCAAAAAACCTAGAGGTGAAGAAGCTCGCTATCTATTCCGAATCTCATCTAATCACCAACCAAACCTTAAGGGAGTGCGCAGCAATGCATCCAAGGATGGCCTGATACCTCGATAAGGTACGAGAGCAGCTAGTGACGTTCTAGGCGTACACACTCACTCAGGTTCCACGAGCAGAAAATGCCTACGCAGACGCACTGGTAAGCCTAAGCTCTACTTTAGACCATCAGCTCAAACGCTTTATCCCAGTCTAGTAATTGGAGAAGCCAAGCATAGATGAGGAATCAGCAGTCAAGGTGGCGCATATCAACATAACTCTGAGTTGGCAGGATCGCATCATCGACTACTTAGTCAACAGAATGCTCCCCGTAGACAGACTGCAGTCTAGAAAGCTCCAGATGAAGGCAACACGCTACTACATGTGGAACGACATGCTCGTTTGCAGATCATTCCCAGAGCCACATCTCTAATGCCTATCGCCTCTTGACGACCTAAAAATTCTTAGCTCAATCCACGATGACGTCTATGGAAACCACTCTAGAGACCGTTTCCTGGCGTAAAAAGCTCTTAATGTTGACTACTACTGGCTAACCATGCATCAAGACGCTAAAGAGTATGTACAAAAGTGTGACAGCTGCTAGTGTTTCAAGCCCGTGCCCTCACTACCTGCCAGTGAACTCCACCTGTAAACGAGCTCTTGGCCATTCATGCAGTATGTGATTGACCTGGTAGGACTAATGCCGCTTGCCACTGGGGGCAGAGGCATAAACATCGTAGCAACTGACTATTTCACAAAATGGGTCGAAGCTGAACCGATGACTACAACCACCCAGAAGGACATAGAGTGCTTTATATGGAAGAACATCATATGCCACTTCGACATCCCATACTTCATCGTCATCGACAATGGTCCGCATTTCGTGGGCAAGGATTTGGCGAAGTTCTTCGAAAATATGTCATCAAGCAGCATATGTTCACGCCCAGGTATCTGCGAGGCAACGAGCAACCCAAGGTGTCCAACAAGACCATCATCGACTGCCTCAAGAAGTCGCTTTCAGACAAGAAGGGTAAGTGACCAGATGATCTCCCTGGTGTTCTATAGGTATATCGCACCACCAAGAGATGAGCAACTAGCGAAACTCCATTCTCCATGGCGTATGGGTCTATCACATCCCGGCCTAAGCCTCCACCACAACCCGGGCTCGACTTTGCCGTGGCACGATATTGTCTGCTTTGGACCCCGACCATACCCTCACGGTTTTGTTCTTGGGAACTCACACAAGAACTTCCCAGTGGGTCACCCATCATAGGATTGCTTTCGCGCAAACTTGCTTAACTTCGAAGTTCCGATGGAACCCGAACCTAGTGAGCTCCCAAAAGGCTTCGTGCTAGGAAGAGATGAGAATATACATATAAGGCTTACAAGATCCTCACCCCTGGGCGATGTGGGATCTTACAATCCACCCCCCCTTAGGGACCCAACGTCCTCGTCGGCACATTTCTGGCCAGGGAATGGCTCTGATACCAAATTATGGAATTAGCGTTAATTCCTTTTCCGTTATTCGAGGGTAGAAATATCGAGGACGAGATTTATTTTAATGTGGGTTGAATGTAATACCCTGAAAATTTTAACATACATGAATATGTGGAAAAATTTATCGATAAATGGAAATGATGAAAATGTCCCTAGGTGGCTAAACATAATTTTATGAGGACATATTTTATCCTCATATACTTTATCATATTTCTTGGCATATTTGGATAGAACTTGATCCCACGAACGCGTAGGCGCAAACTGTGCATGAAACTGAGTTATAACGAAAGAGTTATTAACGTTTGAAGTTAGGGACTTTTTGGTAATTTAACCTTCACTCTAGAAGGCTCCAGATTTACTAGAGAAATCTGATGGAGCCACGTGGACGTTTGGACGTTTATGATGATGAGTGGAGGAGAGAAAGGAGAGGAAGGAAAGCCAATCAGGGAAGAGGACAAGGAGGGAAAAGGGAGAAAAGAAAAGAAAGAAAAAAAGAAGGGGAAACCGGGTCTCTTGACCCGTGTGACCTAGTTTGGCGGGAGCCATGAAATCCAGTGGTCTTCTGACCAATTTCCAGCGATTTGAAGCCACCCACCACTTGGAACCACCTTAACATTAGTTCCTCTTCCTATTACACCCCAAAATTAAGAGATTTTAGCCTTGAAATTGAGAAAAACCGCACCGGGGGGTGCAAGACTCTTGCCATCGATCCTTCAAATTTTGAAGCAATTTCCTTCAACCACCACCATCAATAGACTCCCCACAACCTCAGGAGCAAATTCCAGGCATTGTTTGGGGTGGTGGAGCACCGGAGGTGATGGATCGAGGACACCCAAATTCTAAGGTTCCGGCAGGTTCGTGGGCAAATTTGAGATGTTTCCCAGCCAAATTGGACTTAGCCACATGTATAAAGTTTGCTTTACTCTCTGAGATCTTCATTTCTATAAAATTTGAGAATTTTTGGAAATAGTTGAATTTTCCGACGAGTCGAGGCGACGCGTGGGTAGAGACACCACTTGACCTCCCTAAGCTAAAATGGGTGCCCCAATTCCATATTAGACATCCGATTGATGAAATTCTGTTGTTTGGTTTTATTTCCGTTAAGGGCCGCCATTTGGTTATTATATTATTTGATGATCCGACCATTGGATCGTCACCAAACTTTTGTACGTAATCGTACATAATATTTAAAGATATTAGGAATTGAAAAATCGGGAATTTGATGTACGGATCTTCTCGGATGGGTTTTCTAAGTTTGTAAATCTAAACGTCGGCCGCCACTTAATTTTAGCGATTGTCATAGATCCGACCGTTGGATCATTCTGAAACTTTAGGATGTTGGTCTAGAAGCTTATTGAAACTCTTGGAAAGTTACAGATTGGAAATTCAAGGTGCAGATCTTCCGGATCGAGTTACGTAGGGTTGTAGACCCTACCGTCACCTTCGACTGACGGTTGACTTTTGGTCAATGCGTTTGAAATCATTCTAGAACGTCCTTGGAGGTGTGTTTTATGTAAGTTATGTGTTTTATCGATAAGAATTCTAAGACGTGATTTGATATTTGTTCTAGGCAATGATCGTTCGTGACGCCTAGATATTCGTGCTAGCGAGTTGTAGTGCAAACTTTAGTTGAGTGAGTCTTTTCCTTTTTGTAGTGTGTATATATATATATATAATTGATAGTTTCCATTTATGCATTTGAAAAAGAATTTCTTACATACGCCTGAATTAGACTAAAGTTTATAAGAATTAGCAAAATGACGGAATTTATGAAATATGCTACATTCTACGGGATGCACAGATATGCTTATAATCTTTGATGCCATGATTATATCTACGACTATGAATGTTAATATGTTGATTAGAACTATCGAATCACTGTGGCATGCTTATATTTATGTAGTCTGCTCATCATTGTTACACCCCGGTATTAGTGCTCGCCGAGGGCCAGGGCCAGTCTTTGAGGTGTATGTTCACCTCCGCATCGCACGCTCGCCTTGGATTCAAGTAGGTGCTAGTCCTGTTGTACATGTTGCATTAGGCAACTCCAACTCGTAGATGACTGCGAATAGCGCCAGTTTTCACGTGATTGTAGCACTAGAGCGTATATTATGATTACACCAAGTACTGTTGTACAGGTGACCATTAGGCGACTCCGACTCGTGTGCTAACATAGATTGATGAGCATCAGTTCAGTCGTACAGGTCACATTAGGCGACTCTGACTTGTGTGCTAGCATGGATTGATAAATACCTAATTTTACTTATATTACTGTTGAGCTTTTGTGATTTTGGATGTCCTGCCCTTAGTTACGAGATATTGTGCCATAATGAATTCTTGAGATTTTGCAGGCTACGGTAAGTATTTTTATACTATACGTAGTAAGTATATTTTGAAAACTATACTTGTTTTACGGCAAGGGGTTACAATGTTTTCAGAAAGGTTTTTATAAAACTTTATTTTCAGGCCCACTCACCCTTGTTTTTCGCCCTTCCAGGTTTTAGTAGCTGAGCTTTCGTATCGACGAGGATTATTGGCAAATATTGGTATAGGTGTTTACCTTCGATGGTATAATTCTCATTCCACTTTATTGTACTTCACTTATGCTCTGTCATCACGTGTGAAATGGGTTCATTCCCTCTCACGGCGCACTCTTCAAATTAGGTACTTTTAGGTTTAAATTTATTCACGTTTGTCACATCACTAAACTTTATGGCTTTGTCACCTTTCAGGTGCCGGCCAGCACAGCTCGATTCAGAGTCTTAATGGACATTCCGGGTTTGGGCATGTCATCTTTAGCCTCACTTGTAACTGTGTTGCATTACTAAAAATTATGTGATGCATTCTAAATTCGTTATCAATATACTTTGATTTGGACGGTGAAATTTCTCGCCCATTTATGTGTTACGAATCTAAAAGTTATATGTGACGCATATAATCTAAAAGATATTCCAAGGCCTGCGAAAGTTTTTATGTGACGCTTTTTAAAATCTTTTCACTGATTTTCGTAATATATTTGACGATTTGCTGGGTACGACTAATTCCGCCATATATTCCTTGTTTTCTTTAATGAAAGGGGGAGATTGTGAAGTCTAGACTTATGTGTTTGTTTTTCCTTGTCAATAATGTAATATGTACCACACATGCTCAAATTAGTTTAGGACATACTCTGCACAAAGGGCTGTTATTATTGGAAATATTTACTCGAGGGTTTGGGCCATCATGCTGCTTTCCAGCTAGTTGAGCATGCAAATTAAGATTGCCCACATGGGCTGACTGACTCTTTTTTGCAGAAGGATTGCTTTTAGCCCTTGATCTATTCATATCGTTTTCTAGATTGACAAGTATTTCTTATACTTGGTAGCTGAAAACAAACAATCCTTTTGCTTAAAAATAATTGCTAGGGCTCATTTGTTCTTAAGTTATCTATGTTAAATTTTAGAGAGATAGAGTGCATTCAAAGCTCTTGAGCTTGCCTCTCCTTTATTTATGGAACCCTAGTTGCCAAAACGTTTTTCATGCATTAAACTACCAATCATTGAGAATAGGTTTGCATTGTTTTCATGGTCTAGCTTTAAGTTTCAAGTCTTCATCTAGACCTATTTCCGGGTTCATGTTGGTTCGTCCTTTAACTATTTGACTAGAGAAATTGACTGATCTTTTGAATCCAGATTTCACATTATCATCACCATCATATCATTTGCATTGAAATTGTTGGTTTCGGTGCCATAAGGAGAAAAGTTCAAGGTTGGAGCTGCCTTCTAGTGAAGACTGAAGACATCTTCATCTCGTGCAAAATAAGGTTGCACAAAGGTAAAGCTGCTTCATAGATTAGATTTAGGAATTGAGGTTGATGTAGTACTTTATATGGTACTTGCACTAGTGGATGGTACTCTATGCAGTCCTCGATTTTTAACGCAGAGGTAGATTTTTTTCGATCAAAACTTTTTGTGTTTCTTCATGCTTAAACTTACTGTCTAGATATGTTTATGGTATGTTGTATGAAGTACTTAGTTGATGAACTGATATGTAAAGGTGCTTAACTATATGTTGCTGCATTGTGAGATCTAATTGTCTCGTTGTTGACTAAGCTAACATACTAGTCTACTAAGTTTGTTTCTTGAATCTAGGTTTTTGGTTTTGATGAATCTGTACTTATTGACTAGTTCCTATGTCTAGTCCACATTGATTATTTTAGTTGTTAATATGTGTATTGAACAGGACTACTGTTGACTAGGAAAACTTACAATAAGCTAAGTTTGATTTATTGATTTGTGTTTGATTAACTGACAAATTTGAACTTAGTTAACTTGGACAATTTAGAAGTTCCACTAGTCTCGGCCCCAAATCGAAGACTATTTAACTTGGACAATATCTCATCTTCGGATCATTCCCTTGATCTAAGCTGAAACTTTGTATTCCCATTAAATGCTTTAGACTCCCTACGCCAATCATGATTCAAAAGAAGCCATCTTCGGTGGCCCAAGTAGCATATCTTCCAAGAGTGCCAAAATGACAAGGTGTAATCACCGATAGAAGGTATGTATATAACCTTTGATGCTACAGCCCGACAACATACTATAAGCTGGGAAATCATAAATTGTCCGCATAATTGTTGTTCACATAGTAAACATTTTCTCAGTGGACTTGTCGTACGTTCGTACACCATTTTTCCATAAATCTATCAATCCACCAATCAACAGCCGCATATAAACATCAATGGAATCACTGGATGACTTGGGCCCGGCTATTAAAAAAACACATGATCGTTGATTTTTTCATGCATCACTAGAGGGCAAGTTATAAGGAATCTTCAAGACAACCATCGGCCAAGTGTTGTGCTTATTTGAAAAATGTCCAAACGGTTTGAAGTCATTGGTAAGAAGTCCTAATCTGACATTTCTTTGATGCGTCGCAAAATCAAGATACATTTTATCAAATTCTGTCGGATGCCGTAGTACATCATCATCAAAATGTTCATCCTTATGCCACCTCATATTGCGTAAAATGTGGGTCGACATGTTATTCTTTGTAATCTTGGCTTCAGTGGAAAATGATGCAACACCTGGTTAGGAATTTAGTTCTTTCGATATTACAGCTCGCTGCACTTGGGACAATTGTCTAGCTTCTTAAATTCACCATAAAACAATACACAATTATTTTTGCATGCATGAATCTTTCGATATTCCAACCCGAGATTGTTCAACATCTTCTTTGAGGTAGAATGATTTACAAGCAATGCATTAGGTTTCGGAATGATACGTTTAATAACTTCCATCATCATATCATGATTCTGATTGCTCATATTACACTATACTTTCATGTACATCAACTGCACAGTGGTCGTTAGGATCGAGAATTCTTGACAACTGTAGCACAATTCTCGCTGAGCTTTTTTCAACAATCTATTGTATTTCTTGGGGTTTGTGGAGGCTCATCGTCCATCTTGAGCGAAGCATTAGGGTAAGTATCATTCGATATGTCTATCACTTAGTCATCATCAACAAGGCTAGATGAAGGGGGTTAATGTTGTTGTCAGAAGTTGTTGACGCTTTAATCTGCGATTCTCGTTGATAAGTCAAATTCGAGTAAGTGTTTACCGTTCCATTCTCGTACAAATGATATTGGACTTTGTCAAA
>JAOTRO020191438.1:0-10548 GCA_028566515.2 Pyracantha coccinea | reverse complement strand
TAGTGAACTCGCCCGTGGCCAGGGCATAGTCTTTCACGTGATGTGCACTTCCTGTACTGCACGCTCACATGGATCCAAGTTTGGTGCACAGTCCAGTTGTACAGACCACAATAGGTGGTTTCGACTCGTAGGTGACCTGGGATTATTCGCACAGCCTTTACGTGATCGTAGCACTTGAGCGTACTTATTTACACCCAGCCCTGTCATACAAACCTCAATATGTGGTTCAGACTCGTGTGCAGGCATACTTGATGAGCTATAGGTTCAGCCGTATAGGTTGCATTAGGTGACTCTGGTTGGCATATCATTTTTGGCACTGATTTATATCACCTGACTTACATATATACTACTGAGATACTTGACATGGCATATACTTCGATTTACACTGCTTTTGAGCAAGATTCTTATATTACTATTTCTGGGAACAATTATACAGGTTTTACGGTGATGGGTTAGTATGTTTAGAAAGAGAAATGTGTTTTCAAAAACTTTGTTTTTGCCCTCTCACATTTTCTGTTTTGTGCCCCTCCAGGTTCTAGCTAGACATTTGTATGGTGGCTTACGAGGATTCTATGGCGGTTCTGACAGACTTCAAATATTGTAGGAATTTTCTTTCATGTCCTGTATAATTACTACTTTTACTGGGCTGCACCTAGGATGCCTTTACTCTGAAGATTTGTGTCTCTACTTTGAACACCACTGCGCACATTTATATATTTATCTAGTGTAAATTAGCTAGTTTGGCTTTTACTTACCCACATTTTCATATCACTATCACTTCCGCATTGTGCACATAGCTACGTCACCCTCACGTGACGGCCAGCACGCATCGATTTAGGTCGGGGTGTGTCACAAAGTGTCCTTACAATTGACTCTTATAATTTGACATTTTCTTTGGAGATGGTCTTAGCATCTCTCTTTTAATTTTAATCTCGTAATTAAGGAATGTTTGGTAGAAAATGAAGGTAGGGTAAAAATTGTACGGCACAAAGTCAGACCTTTGGGAGTGAAAACATGAATGAGGATCCCCTCCGGATTCTCAAATTATGTCCGTTCATCGTACGGTCATAAATTATTTTAAATATTTTTATTTAAAATTACATATAAATAACATCTGAAAAAAAAAATTGATCTCACGATATACGATGAACAGATACGATTTAAGCATTCACATGATCCTCACGAAGAGGAGAGGATCCTCGATGTGAAAACATATTCGTGTCTGAAAAAGTGAAAACGGCCGCACGAGGGGAAGGGGGATTTTATCCTGCTGTCTTGGAAAATCATCATTACTAATCACCGTATCCAAGCGTGCGACAAATACAAACACTAATCGCTATATTTTAAGTAAAAATGATTCATTTTACCATATTTAGTGGAGGATTAGGCTGCCTAATTAAATCCCTTATTTATTTTCTTTGTTCTCTTCCCCGGTTTTATTGTGCCATCTCAGAGCATTTTCAAAGGAGTTAGTAAAAATTTTCTAGTGTCATTTGCTAACTTATTTGATACTTTTATGTTATTAAAAATTTATCATTCAAACTCACTCTTCAACCAACTCTTCAAATTTTATATTTTATTTAATAATATTAATATTTTAACTTTTGCTTATCTTATGGAGTCCAAAATTTATTTTCAAACTCTTTGTTAAACAGTGTTTTTGAATAAAATATATTGCGAGAGTCAATTTATTAACTTGAAAAAAGTAGTAACTGACTTCGTAAATATACAAGTATAAGGTCAGTTGCTAATTCTTTAATTTGTTAATTGAGTTGCTACCTACATTGAGAAAGCCTTGTTTTCTGGGCAAAAAGACAAGGGTTGCTTTATTGACTTCTCATGTGTTGAATACAACCCACATAAAAAACTATTATCAAATGACTTGTATATTATATAAAATGACTATTTAGGTCGTATAAAAGTTATAAAAAAAATTGAATACACCCCCAAATTAGTAATGTCATATGTTTTGTGTAAATATTAATATAATTGAAAGGTTTTTTTTTTAATCGAAAAGAAATGAGTGGTAAAATAAATTAAAACTATTGTCAAATTTAGACCATATTCTATGACTAACAAGGGAGAGTAGTAAAAGGTATGAAACGAAAGTGAATTATTTCAAGAGTAATGCCACACTTACCATATATTTTTACTATTATTTGTACAATCTTTCTAATAAAGGTAGGACCTATCAACACATATGAGTCTCATCTTTATTAAAGATATGATATAAATGATAGTATGAATATGTAGTAAGAGTAGTATTTTTGTTATCCCAATTATTCCAATTCTTGGATGAAGAATTGGAATAACAAATTAGATATCAAATTAGGCTGCCCATTGTGTGACTTAGCCGAACTCCTCCCCTTAGTGTAGAATATATCATTGTACTAAAAAATAAATGAACAAATAAAATTCTTGGATGAAGAAAATAAATGTGGATCTCATTTTAAAAATAATAATACAATATCCTCAAATTAGAACTGAGATTAATTATGGAGAATAGTTGATTGACCCCTAATTCACTAATCATTCGTGCCTCATAGATTAGCCAAGTTGGTGTTGGATTCTCTCTCTTTTCTCAACCTCCGGATAATATCTATGATGCTTTACTTGAACATTGTAATGTTTCAATAAAATATCTACCAATCCGCCAAAAAAACCTAGGGAGGCTGATTTGATTCTCTTTACTTCTTTATTCTTAAGTTTCATAACGGAAAATTTTATTTCAACTCACATAACTTGTCTCTACACCAAACTAAAACTGCACATGGAAATTGTCTTTTTTACCCTATCGCATAATTACCATCAAGTATAAGATGAAATTAACACTAAAACTTATCAATATACCCACACCTAATATTCAAATCCTACCATATAAAATCACCATTTTTACAAAAACACTACCAATACTGACATTAAACATACACAAAAACACTGAAAAGGATCTCCAAATGGTAATTCAGAAAGGGTCTAAACTACTGAGCAAGTTGAAAGCCGAGCTAATTGATTTCACGAGCCATGCTGATTTGATGTCCCAACCAGGCCACTACATAATATACTGGGAGATCAAAGGAGAAGTTCAAGAGAGAGTTGTTAGTGAATGTTGTAGTGAAATGGATGCATTATTTTTGGATCATGGCTATGTGGTCTCGAGAAGAAGCAATTTGATCGGGCCTCTTGAGCTTTGAATTGTGGAGAAGGGAACTTTCAAGAAAATTTTGGAACATTTCATAAGACATGGGTTTGCAATGAGTCAATTTAAGACCCCTAGGTGCACTACCAGCAAGGAGCTTTTGAGCATTCTCAATTTATGCACCATTAAAAGGGTTTACAGTACTGCTTATGCTAAATAGCACGTAATTGTATTTGGAAGAAATGCATGTGGTGAGTCACTTTAGATCGATGTTAAAGTCTGGAATGTCATAATTGTAATTTTGGGGTTCTTGTGGACATGTTGTATAAACAGATATACCTTCAAGTGAAAAATTAAATTGATCGGTTCTTCAAAATTTTAACATTCAATAAGCCAATAATAAAATATAGAACATTTTCTGATGTACCCAAATTCAAGCTAGTTAGCTATGAGGGAATTTGTTCTTCTGTTAGATTGAATTCAATTTAAGATTTTATTTTATAAATGGGTGTAAAGATAACTTCATTTTGAATTGGTTTTGGGATGCTAGTTTAGGTAATAAATTAGGGTTTAAAGAGAGATTAATTCTTTAATTAAAAATAATATATGTGTTGAAAATAAATTGAGTGTAGAAAGAGGTTACATGATTTCAAATAAAATTTCCCTTTCATAATTTCTTATTTTTTCGATTCATGATAAGTAAACATGTTATTTGTTGGTACAATGGTACTGATAATCATCGTCCACACATAAAAGATGTCAAATCTCCAGAGACCAAATCTATACTTTTAATTTTTTAGATAGAGAGCCTTATGAACCACTAAAGCTAAGATTTAGAGTTTTAAACTTCGTGGTCTAGTTGCTTTTTTAGTTGGGGAATAATCTCTAGCGTCTAGGTGATATTTACGTCTCCTTCAAAGAGAAGAGGCAAGTCTTCTCCAGTTCTCCCTGCATATATGGACACCGTTAGAGAAAAATTCTAGTGAACTCGACCGCCGGCCTCTTCTCTTTTGAAGTAATCATCAAATATGGCAGCTTAACATTTTAGGAAAATCCTGGGTCAGGGCCCTCACCAAATTAAGGTTATCTAACAGAAGCATATGAAAGAAGAAGAAAATCCCTGTGATCTAGAGCACAAGAGAATCCAATATCAACCTCAAAATAGAGGACTAGTTCCTTACAGTCCCAATGATCACTAAAACAACCTAATTGAAGTTGTTTATCGAATCGAGAGAGAGAGAGAGAGAGAGAGAGAGAGAGAGAGAGAGGAAACCAACACATAAGAGATGGAGTGAACCAAGAATTTCAGCAATTAAGCAAAATTGTAGCATATGAAAATTGTCTAATATTTTTGTTCAAACATATCTTCTCATTATGTATGTGCTAATACGTACGCTCTCATAAAAAAAAAACAATATATATATATATATATAGAAATTATGGATCACCACGCTCATGCCAGCATAGGAGCATTGTGACACATCGCCTGAGGATATAGAACCTTGCCCTCTGCTCCTTCACCAGCATACTGCATCTCCGCCCAAATGATCGACACGGCTCTCGCACACGCCTACAACAGAAGTTGTTTCTGCTGCTGCTGCCTTGCCCTTGCTTCATACTTCTTATTCTTGAATCACTGTCTTACTTAGATACTCTTACATATATTGATCGAGAGAGAGAGAGAGAGAGAGAGAGATGACTCTTTGTTTAGTAGGTGAAGACTGAAGAGTGAGTGGCTTAAGGACCTTTTTATAAGTTTGATTTGGGCAAGCCAGCCATTATTGAAAAGACAAGTTTGTCCATGCCAAGTTTATCAGAAATCAGGAATTTTGATAAGATTCCAAGAAGGGTTTCGGGGTCATTTGCGAGACATCCTACGCTGTCATCCACTTGCACACGGGTACCCCCATTTTTAAATTTTGGAAAATTATTATATTTGTTAAGTACAGTACTATTATCTTGGTTGTTATGCATTTTCAAGGACGAGAATCCTCTTCGGACTCTCTTTGTGGGGATCCGAATATCAATCAATCATAACTGTTCATCGTACATCGTACGAACAATTTTTGTTAGGTACTGTTTATATTTAATTTTAAATAAAAAATTTAAAATTATTTCTAACCGTATGATGTACGATAAACGGACATAATTGATTGATCATTTAGATCCCCACAAATAGGATCCGGATGGGATCCTATTCTCATTTTCAGGTCTATATTGGAGGTGGAGAATAAGGAGGTTGTCATATGGAGTTATGATTGAATATTATTTAAGGAAATTGTTATTAGCATTCCAAAAATCTCATTTGGCACTTCATATTTTCTATAATTAGAAATAAAAAATACACTCGTGAAGAGTGTATAATGAGATTTTTGAAATGCTAATAACAATTCCCTTATTTAATTTTTAGTTTTAATCCCAAATTTTAATCACAATTTACAAGTCGACAATTAATTGATTTTAGTGCGAGAATTTTTAGTTTCAGTCTATGAAAGTACTTATTTCAAGTCAAAAGTTATACTCACACTCACACTCAGAATCAATTTTTGAATTAAAAAGTGAGAGAGGATCCTCGTCGGATCTTTTTTTGTGAGGATACTGTTTATATTCAATGTTAAATAAAAATATTTACAATGATTACTGATCACACAATATACGATAAACGAATATGATTTAAAGATAAATCCTTACAAAGAGGATCCGGTGACGATTTCAGTCTTAAAAGGTAACCTAATTCTTGCATGGTTGCATGAATTCATTTGCATGCTCACATGTTGTTAAACTAGTTTGACCAACCGACTGTGTCTTTAAATCTGCTGTGCTCAACTTTTCTTTGCCAACCCTGTTGTAGGCCCAAATTTTTACACTCGTCACTTCTTTAACTCTATTTACCACGAATTATGTAGCTGGACAATAAATTGATAATATTGTATCAAAATTTTAATTTAAATTTCATCATTTAAAGTTGCTCTACTAGGAAATGTTTATGACTCCATCCATGTTTCACAATGAATAGAATCCGAATGTGAAAATAAATGTGGGTTTTTTTTTTCTTTTCAAACAAACGAAATTATCATTAAGGGATGAAATAATGAGTTAAGTTTTCACAATGAATTAGCAATAATGTGGTTCAAATTTGCCTTTAGCGAGAATCGAACATAAACCTTTCATTTACAAGTAAAGAAGAAAACCATTAGACCGTAGTATTATGTGGCTTTTAAATAAATCAAAATATTTGCGTGTCAAATGTTATTAGATTGATAATGCGTTTGACGAGGACTAATTTCCTCTTCACCACCATTCACGTCTTGCTTCAATAGTTAATAAAATACGGAACATGTATAGAACATAAAAAATACGTATGTACATATTTCACAATTTTGTTAAACTGATACTTAGAAAAATTTTGCCATTATTTTAAATTTTGATATTTATTTAAAATATTTATTTTTTCAATAATATGTTAAAAATATGTATTGAATACATGATTTTTTCTGTATTATTGATAAAAATGTCTAAATAACATGCATTAAATGTGAAAAAGTACCTAAGTACATGTATAATTCGTGAATCATATGTTAGAGTTAAAAAAAACGTACAATTTAACGATTCATTAACACGTATATGAAAATAAAAAATATTTAAAAAAAATACATGGCACGTTAATGATACGTGTATTATATATGAGTTTACCAACTATGCCTGTTGTTTCAATAAGAATTTTGTGATCATGAGCATGATTAAGGTTTGTTATTTTATTTTTTTAATTCCAAATAAAAAGAAGTTTTGTTAATTTCATTATTATAAGATTGATTCATTTGTAGGCGTGACAATATTTGGTTGGTGGTAAAGACAAAGTTCTGCCTGATCAACCGTGAGAACCCAAACATTTTTCTTATTAAAAGTTTCAAGACTCCAATCCATATGATAATTTATGACGATAATATAATAATTGATAGTGTAATGTTAGAGGCACCAAAATTTTAAAAGAAATTTGTAAGCCAAATGATGTGCTAGTTGATAATTAAATTATTATTTAAGTGTCAACTAACGTGTTCATTTTCTATTGGTTACACATTATTTAGTTTACAAATTTAATTTAAAATTTTGATCTCGCTAGTATTATCCTAATTGATATGAATGCAGAAAAATATTCTCTTCTAGGCATCTTGGTTTCTGAATTACATCCCTTTCTGTTTACAATATTAGAATTTCCACTAACCAATATGTAATTTGAACTCGGACCTTCACCAGTTTTTTTTTTTTTTACTATAATCTCTTTTATCTGTTTTATATAAAACCATGCATCGTGTTAATTGTTGGTCTAAATGATTTTCTCAATATCAAAAAGCGTTCAGAGTTCAATTTTCCCACTTCTCTACAAAAAATATGAGCACTGCACACAATAAATTATATGTGCCATTTGAGGCCAAAGAGCACCAACATATGTGCCCATAGACCAATAGCAACAGTGCAGCAACTATATTTGTATTTGTGCCCTCTATGGGTGTTACCTTTGCTAAAAGAGCACAATAGACTGTTTGGTGCTCAAAGAGGCAAACACAAATAGAGGCCTTTTTGTGTCTATGTTCTGACAAACTTACTAGATGACCTGCTCCATCCATGTTTGCACTATTTTTGTTATTGTGCCCAGTAGGTTCTATTTTTTTAAAAAGAAATAGAAATCTAAAATTTTGAAATAAAACCAAAAATTTAAAATTTTCATAAATCAAAGATGGCAGTCTTGGCTGTAAAAAGCAATCCAATAGTAGAAAATGGAATGCCTATAAACTACAGAAATATTCCTCGTAAAGAACATGTTTACAAGTGTTCAAGATAAAAGACCAACAAAATAATGAGATTTTCCTATCAATGTATCCATGCATTCCTACATATAGCCACCCATAACTGATTTTACCCTTTTTCCCAGCTCGGTGGATTATGCAATCACCTTCCTGAAATCCAAACCAAAGGAAAAATGAAAAAGGGAAAGGATCACATATTTCCAATGATGTTTAACTACCCAAACATCCAATCAATATTGAGAATTTATAGTATCTTGAAAATCGATTTAAAATAACCAAATGTGATCAGAGCTCGTAACACCAGCATGCTTATGTTTTCAAGTGCATTCTAACTGCCGCTTGAAATATTTCATGATTGACATATTGGAATCTGGTAGCCTGTTGTTACCAATGCGTAGAAAGGGTAGCTCACCTTAAGTTCAACTCCCGACTCTAGACGTGAGCGCACACCCACAATGGAGTGTTGAACGCTACATTCTCGCAAGAAGCAACCATGAAAAATAATTGCATCCATAATCTGCAAAATTCATTTGGCCATGAGATCAGAAAATTACAGCCAATGTCACATGGTAATTTAACCTTGCAATCATACCCTGCATTTTTCAACTTTTGTAGGTGGCAAGAATCTAGGAGAGGTGTAGAAAGGTGTCTTTGGATGGTTGAATTCAGACTTCGGAGGCTGCACGAAGGAAAGAATGTAATCAGTAACCGTTACCACATATGCACGAAGAGAAAAAAAATCTAATCGAAGAGCAGGAACGATTCAGTGCAAGTATTACCAACCTGTTCTGTGAGGGCCAAGTTTGCATCGAAGAAAAACTTTATAGTTCCAATATCCTCCCAGTAGTCATTGAATAGATATGCCTGATCATGTAAGGGCATTCCGTAACTCAGTGACTCAATTACCAAATCCAAACCAAACTTGGGGGAATTGCTTATATATTTATATTCGAAGATGAACTATAAGAAAAAAAAATAACTATTATTGAAAGAGCTATCTCACCTGGACGTTGTGCTCCTTCACAGCTGATGGAATAATCTCGAAGCCAAAATCATTGCAAGAAGGATAGCTCCACCTTAATAGCTTAACTAGGACATCAGTTCTGAACACATGAACACCCATTGATGCAAATTTGTACTCCTAAATCACAGTCAATTAGTAAGGCACATGAAAATTCGGGGCATACAGATAATCAAGTTTGGGAGGCATCACGTGAGTCACAAAATTGAAATACACTGAGTTTTTTTTTTAATTATTCAGTGCAGGGAGCCGGTTTTATACCTACATCACAATCCCAATCTCACAAACATATATTGTAATATTACCCACTCAGCTAACATAGACTACAATATTCATTCATCAGATATACACTGATTATATAGTCATCAGAAGCCAAAACAAATATAGTCGAATTCAAAACAAAATAAAACCAAAATTACACCTAAAAAGAGTTAATTAAAATCAATACCTACAAATTCCAGATCAGCCATATCAAAGATTCATATTCCTCACTCCGGGTTGTAAAATTCACTTCTAGGTATGAGATAACACATTAGTTCAGTTCATGACCTGAATCAATGAAATATGTAAGTATGCATATTATTTAGGGTCAAAGTGAGTTGCTTACTTTAGACACATGCCTAGTATGCATCATCAATATACCTGCAAATGGAAAGAAGAAAATGAGTCTAATTGTTGGAAAAAATTGAGAAATAGAGTATTCACAAATGTGCAACTAAACATGGCATTGACCTGCATATGAAATCTCACTAAAAGTCAACTGATTATTTCTAGTCAGGTTGTTTTTGTTTGTCCATGGTTCATCACTTCTAGCTTCCTAGAGATTTGGAAAAGATCATCAGTTCATCTAGACTATAAACCAATAGACTTCTGAATATATACCAAGAATAATGTCCCAGTATGCCTAAGTCCCAGTCTAAGCCAAAGTTTCCAAGAACAAAATTCTGGTATATTTGACATATAACAGCAAGCTAGCTTCAAAAAAGTTAAACTGTAATGGGCATCACAGTATAAAACATCATCAAACCTTATAGTAATCTGAAAGCACAAAGCTTTTTATAATACCCAGGCCTACAATGGAAAGTAAGCACAAACCATGTAAGCACCATGTAAGCACATATCAAGAAAATTCCAAACTTTAGAAAGCTACAAAAAGATAGTATAAGATCTTTAATTTGGGAACTCAACTTAACAAAGTCAAATATAATTGAGGAAATAAAGATATGCAGAGATGTATTTACACTGAGAGAACGAGCAGTTGAAGATCTGCACTTTACAGATTCAAATCTCCTCTTCTTAGAATTAACATGGATTGTGCCCTTAAAAATGTTAAAACTACATATTCAGAAATAGAATTAAACAAATTTGAAATTTGGAATTTCAAAAACCATAAACGCTTAACCCATCATCCTTTCAAAGTTCTACAAATTTATCTTAGACCCTGCTTCCTATAACACCACAAACACACCAAATAAGTACTTTATTTAAAAATTCAATTCTCATCATTACTTGTTTAACCCATTAAAAATAAAACTCAAATTAAGGAAACAAATGAATAGATATGATATCAACACCCTTAGCAAGAG
>JAOTRO020191427.1:0-10549 GCA_028566515.2 Pyracantha coccinea | reverse complement strand
TTTAAGGGTAAATTATTATTTTAATAATATTTTAATAGAAAATGAGTTCCGTCTCAAGCCACGTCAACATTTAATAGATGAATTAACAGACAACTGACGGGTCACGGGAGGTATGACATTGCAACAAATTCGAAGATAAGGTATGACATTGAAACTTTTTAAAAATGAGGTATAAAATTGTTAATGACCCAATAGTTGAGGTAGTATTATGTAATTTACCCTATAAAATTAGTAATCTACTAAGGCAATCGGCGGTGGAAGACTCTAACTGTACGCCAAGGGATTGATCTATAGAGAAATTATGGTAACTTATTATTCTATATATGTTTAGGTGTTTCTCCAATAACTAACGTCAGTGAATTTTCAGTCATCATATCTATCCCTGCGGCCAAATTTTCTGGATAAATGAAAGATTATAAACACACACCCTATTTAGTTTTTTACATATTCCTATTTAACTATGATTATTTGAGGGGTATGAGAGAGGCTATAAGGGTGCTTGAAAATCAACCTCTTTCTAATCATTTTAGCCCAAATAGTTCATGAGATTTAAAATCAACAGAAGTGGTTCATTAGTTTGTCTGACGTTAATCATTTTGGTCATTCCGTGAAAATCTTCGTTAAGTAAGACCAAAATGACAAAACTACCCATTTTTGTCAAATCATTTTGGCCCGTTGTTTATTAAATTGAGGGTATTTTAGTCATTTTGAGCCTTATTTAACATAAATTTTTACGGAATGACCAACATGATTGATGGTGGACAAATTCAGGAACCACTTTTATCGATTCTAAATCTCATGGACCAAAATGAGGAATTGTATCAATCTCAATGACCATTTTGACTAAAATGCCAAATAATAATATGGAATTATTCTGAACTAATTCAAATGACATATGTGATATGCCTATCCATTACTTTATCCCTCCTTATTATTGGAATAACCCTAAAAACTTATGTATATACATGTGTGTGTATATGTTTTGCTGCTGGCAAAATGGTGCAAAACATTGGCCCCCTAAACCAACTACACATAAACTTTGCCGCGCTATCAAAAGAAATTGATATTATAATATCCATGAGCATTGGTTTTTTCTTTGATGCTGTCCATGAACATTGGTTGAGAGAGAGATTTGCTAGATTTTGTCAATTTCAATCAACTTTCACAAGAAACTTCATAGAAATGTGACTATAAATATAAAAACCCAGTGGATCTCATCATTTCCTATGCTCCCCGGTCCCCACTAGAGTTGACGTAGAAAATGGAAATTGTATTCCTCTTGGACTAATTTGTCAAAGGATAATGCTTGCATTCCTTCTTGGGATGAGTTCATTCCCCTACTTACTTATAATGTATCTTCATTACAAAATTTTATAATCGAAACGTTAAATCTCTGAATCTTCATTTGAAGATCATTTCTACAAAAAAATCATTCAAAACGGACATCATTTAGTCATCCAAATGTTTCAAATAAATAAACCTACGACGTAAGTATCAAGTTGTATATTCATGATGAATCATTTATTTATTTGATACATTTAGATGTTCAGATGTTATCCGATTTGAATGATTTTTTATGAAGATGATCTTCAAATAAAGATAAAACATTAAACGATTCTCTGATTTTAAATTTTTTACAATAAAAATGCCTTATTTACAAGTAGAAATGAACTCATCTACTAAAAGGTAAATGTAAGTATTATTCTTGCCAAATGTCCAAGAAAATGGAGACAGTGGATTTACCAAAATTGATAAATACATACTCCGAGAAGCCACGTCTCTGTTAATCTAATCCATCAGTCACTGTTTGGCTTTTGCGTTTCTGTCAAACTTAGTTGGCTAATGGTGTGAAAAAGTGGCGTACTAAAAGACCGTAGTTGATTGTTACTGGATTTGGTGAAAGACTCTTGCAGACGGCAGGGTCTCAAAGTAGGACACTTCTTCCAATTAAGTCAGCTTATTGATCAATTAATTCAATAAGGCCCTTGCAATTAGCTTTAATTAATTACATAATCTTCATAGTTATCACTTAAGTGATAGTTTTGCCCAACAAAAAAAAAAGTGATGGTAGTTAGAATTCATTGGCAAAGCTGTAACAGTGAAAAGCTTGTAAAAGAAGTCTAAATGGTGGAAGGTATAATTCCATGGGCTGCGAAATTATATGGTATTAGAGAACGTAATGGATTTGATTATATCACAGTTGTAGTTTCAATATCCCGTAATACCTAATTGGCACACTTCTTTTACTAATCATATATAATCCAAATTATGTCACTAAGTACTACGATTTGGTAGTATTACTTCACTTGGAAATGAGAGGTCTTAGGTTCGAATATCGTGAATGATGAATTCAATACCAAATTAGGTTGTTCATTGTGTGACTTAGCTGAACTCCCCCCTTAGTGCAAAAATATCGATGTACTAAAAATAATATATATATATATATTACTATTTTTATCAACTCTCACAAAAGGAGTATAAAAAGCTAAAAATGAAATTTGAAATCATTAGCCAAAGCGTACGATTAAGAAATGTTAATTTGTGGTATTAGATCACATAATAGATTGGTTATATCACGTGATAGTGTTTCAGTATCACACAATAATCCTCAGATTTTAACACTCTTCTTTATTAATCTACATGTACATCAAAATTAAGATACCAGTGTTATAGTGCTAGCAAATATCATTGGCCACCGCCGTGTACGATTAAGAAGCGTAAACATTAATTGATGTGCAATTTCTTCTCATTTGCGCAAATGTGAATTTTGGAATAGCTACTAAAAGGGTGTAATTTGGAGGTAACTTGAGTTGGTTAAATCACCACCTGTGTATGGAAGGTTGAACTGAACTTTCCAGTTTAATTGCTTCCCAAGATATGCCAAACTTTTAGTTTGCTTGCCTTTCAGATCTGAACATCATCATATCATGATTATCATCATATACCATCCTCAACAAATATGCCAAACCATGAAAAAGAAGAAGAAAACCCAGCAGAATATTAAAAGTTGGTTTTTTACTGAAGGACCAAAAGGATGTACACTGGACAAAATTCATTTCGATCGATTTTTATTGTGACAAACCAACGTGAGGAGTGATGTCAATCTCAGAAACCATATTTTTAGCTAAAAAGCCTGAAAAGTTTAATTTCAAACCTAGGTGCCATGCAATTGTCCTAAAATTTAAAGCCTAACAAATTGAATCGCACTTTCAGATCCCAAAACTAGAAGGAGAAACCATGATCATAACACTCATAATAAAACAGAAATCAAGGGAAGAAAATGGTTTGTCTAACAATTATAATGCTCTCTTCAATTTACATGAATTTCCGCAAGATCCGACAAGCCTGCAGTAGTAGTAGGAGGAGGAGGAGGAGACTGAAACTAGAATTAAACTAGAAAAACCAAACCAAAGCTCAACTCAGACGTTTTGATGATCAGATTGGTGCATGAGAGAGAGTAGTAGAACATGTGTTGGGGTTTGCCAAATATGTTGGTGTTTTCTCTCCAGCCATTATGACAAGAATTTTGGGTTCCGAATCTCCAGCCTCTATGTCCACTGGTCTACTTGGTTGCTGATCTTGATCACTATTGCTGCTGCTTGAGCTCTTGTGAAGGGAGCAAGCAAGAATCAGCAACGCTGCCGCAACGAGCCCCAACATGAGTGCTAGGCCTCCAAATAGGTATGGCATCGGAGAATTCCAGTTTCTGAATTTGGCGTCATGACCAGTAGCCGCGGTGGTGGAGTTTGCAGCTGAAGGCCTCATTGCTGTCTCTCTGGTAGTTTACAAAATGCAAATGTGACAAATGAATGAACTATACTTTGGTTTTATAAGCTGGCATAAGCTTTATATAAAGTTCCACAGTGACCTGATAAGAAGAAAGGAAATTTTATCTATAAATTTACAATTATTGCCTTTGTTGTACATGAATAGTGATAGTGATTTTTTTTTTTTTTTTGGACTTAGCTTGGCCACCTGATCATGGATTGTTATAGAAGTTTTCTTGTTTTCACATGCATCTCTTTCTCTCTATTTCGGAATTATATTCGAATCCAATATTTGTTTCTTACGTACTTATCACAAAAGCTAAGGAAAATGATCTTCACGGAGCTAGCTGTTGTTGATTGGCGGAACTGTTTTTTCTTTCCTTGAAATTGTGTTCATACAAGAATATGCATTAGCAGGCTGTGCTCCCCTAAAAAAATTCTACGAAAAATTAGTATTCAGTGAAGAAAGTTCGCAATATGGGGAATAATTCAACTTCTTATAAGCTTTTGCATGATTTGGTTCCTCACCAAGGGGGGACTTTGAAGAAGTTAAGAGGTTCCATTATAAAACCAATTTGCAACCTAGTTTCACGGAGCAATATAAGCTCAAGCTAATTAATTTGCATCAGTAAACTTTAATTACAAAAAGATGACTGCAAAATTAATCGTGAAGGACATGTTAAGGGATAAATAGTATAACTCGTCTTCTTTAAATTTTTTTAATCAAACTATATATGTTGTTTTTCAAATCCAAAAAAAAATATTGTAATTTCAAAATATTACATGTATTATATTGTGATATCTTATGCATACATGTGAGAAGCCGAAATCGCAGGTAAGACGAAAACTAGCACAGAGAAAGTCTTGCAGGGTTGCAGCTATTCAGGGGTGGTGCGCTGTGCGCACATACACTTTGATGTGGGTGCATCATGCACATGCAGCACTGTTACTTCTGCAGCAGCTCTCATGCGATGACGAGGAGGAGGAGAAAGGGGATGTGGTTGGTTCTATTGATATTGGCAATAGCAAATTTGTTTGTTCCCAAAAATAATGAATACACGTTATACACACTGCAATGTGGTCCGACCTCTGTCATCTGCTATCAGATATCCTGGGGAAGAGAGAATATCCTAGAGTTACTGTGCTATGTTATATTGGATTAATAATAAAAACTAATCATTTCGATTGGAAGAGGATTAAACATGAAAAAATCTCTCTTTTAATTCTATTGTAAAAAGGATTGAAACAAATGAGTTCTTTGACGAGTTATTCATCTTCTATCTTTTAGTTAGACATAATTTACATTTAAATTAAGAGATTATTCTAATCAAATCCTATATACCAAACGAGATCCTACCCTAAATTTATCCAATTAGGCCATTAGTAAATTATGCAGTTTTTTAATACAAACCACATTGGTTAGGGATGAATCAAGACAAGACCTCGAGTACAAGACTAAACGTCATTACAGCTCTAAAAGTGTATTGAATGCATAGATGAGCCATAAAATAGCTTGATCTCAATGAGAAAAACGTATGCAGGAACACTGAATTACTGACCATACATGTCATCCTCACAAGGGAGCTCTCAAAAGAATATGAGACTCAAATATTTTGGTCTCACTTGGTTGGTTCTGTGTTGATTTTGTTTGATGTAAGAGATAACCATGCCATGAAATACTACCCAGCTAATTAAGCTATTTTTGCAAAGAGCAGGCCGTGTGCATTAGAAGTGGTATTTATGTGAAGTCCAATAGTATCTCAAAATACAATGATGGTCCGTTTATTCGTAAGAGTTTCTAAACCATCGAGTTATAGTCAAATACGAAGTAATACGAATACACAAACTACACTAGCCCCTTTTTTTTTTTTTTAACTTTTGTCTACGCTAATTTTTTAGGGATTACCATTGTAACTGAATATTGCTTCACTAATGACAAGGACTAGTAGTCCACCACTGCTTTGTTTCGATCTTTCTCATGGTGCATTCCTTTTGACTGTGAATGGGAAATTGTCAATGTGAATTTGCATATTCATGAGAAATTCTTCCATAATTGAATTCCATTTTTTATGATTTATTAAGTCAATGTGAATGAAAGGGTTTATACTTTATAGGAAGAAAGGGTCCTGGGCCCGACTTGTTTAGCCTTGATCATTCAATCCAAAACAATCAAAACATAGAAATATCAACAACTTGCCTTTTCAACTAAAAACGAAGTAAAATATAATGATATATATATATAACACATACAAACAATCGAGATTTGCCAAAAGATTAGTCCTTCGACACTTTCCAGATAACTCATGTAATAGAATCCCTTTTAAACCACCAACTTTGGTTGGTCAGGAATACAACAAACAAACACCAACCGTGACTCCTCATACAAAGAACTAATTCATACGAAAAACCAATAGAGAACTTTGTATTGCTAACGTGTATCATCACAATACCTCATGTAGTCGCACACAATCATTTATTTTAACTTTCGATATAACTTTTTGTGATTGGCTTGTTAAGTTGCATTTTCTTACACTCTTATTCGGAATACATATAGCTTTTCGTGATTGATTTGATAAGTTGCGTTTTGTTACACTCAAGTTCTTCAGGATTCTATGACTTGTAAACAAAGGAAGAAAAAAAGTTGAAACATGTCATGATTAGCAGGCTTTTTGGGTTCATAATTGATAAAACGATATCTAACGGCGACCAACGTATTATGGATGGCGGATGGATTTATATGAAATCAATCAAAACCAGACAGCCAAATTCCAAAGGAGCCGAAAAAGTTTGATTTCCGGACACCATTTTTCTTCTTAGACATCATTTTTGGATTGAATCAAACCAAAAAAATTAAGAGAGAAACAAACAAAGAGCACAAAGAAGAAAAGAAAAGTATGGAAATCATTTCCGGGAGCTTTTGCCATATCATAAACTAAGAAGATGTATTATATTTACACAGAGAACACGTCTAAAAGTACCAGGTCCGAAAAAAAAAAAAAAAAAAAAAACAGGGGAGCAAGAGCAGAAAGATGCAAAAAAAACATCCCAAAAGCCCCATCATCTCCTCTCATCAGTTCCAAGAAATCAAAGCCCTCCTACCCCTAAATCTTAAGAGTCGCCGACAGAGATTGGCCTGCAAGAAATTCCGAGAGGAGACCGAGAGATCTGCCTGGTGATCTCTTTGAAGACAGGTCTTCTCATCTCCGGCTTTCCCGGCAACCAGTCGATCGTTTTGTCGGATTCTTGCTTGATCTTCCTCACTTGGCTGTGAACTGGAAAACCCACTTCCTCAAATCCCTCCTCCATCTTTCTGCTGTTGTTGCTGTTCCTGTTCTCCATCTTCTTCCTCTTCCTGTTTTATTTGGTGTATATCTATACGTTTGTGTGTATGTAATTCTAAAGGGGAGATGAGTATGCGGGTATATATAGTAAATTGGGAGGCATGAGACGTAGGATGGAAGGAAGGATGGAAAGGAAGTTTGGTGGAAAAAAAACCAACTTTTGGATTAGTTTGAGTCGCCTCTTTTGGACCTTGTTGACGCCTAGGGTGTGTTTCATCACGCCATGCACACATCATACAAACACTTGATTGCGGTATTTCAAATTAAATCACGAACTGTCTTTAAATCACTTAAAATGCATGACAATGTCTAATTGATTTGGAATATCAATGTACTAGTATTATAAGTCAATTATAGGTTATCATGTTACAATATTCAAACGCATGACAATATCTAATTTACTTGGAAGTTCTCCGCTCACACAGTTACATTCCAATTGTATGTAAATATTTTTGCTTTGACGGTCTCACAAAGTGCATGTTCAAAACTACATGATGAAGTACTTTTAGCTGATAATATCTCTATATGTATATTTATTTCAACCCAATCTTAATTTTATGAATTTCGTTGCTAATCTTGGTATTAAATCCTCATATTGACGGGATAATTAGTATTATCTAAAATTTGATGGTTCTCCAAATGGGAAGGCATATCAATTTATGATCTGGATTTCTACATGATATCTGCATTAACCCCACCAGGATTTTGTTTTGCGGTGCAACTTCAATGCGTATCAGATATTTTGTTTTTGAGATTTTTTTTAGTAGGTTTTTGAAAGTTCAAATCTTCTGTGCTCAAAATTTTTTGTTGATTCGTTTTGAATGTCAATGAATTTCACTCAGTCAGAATTTTTATGTTATAATTCCATGTTGGCAAAGAGGTTTACCAAACCTTCTAGGGCAAGAGATTCTATTATTTGACTGGTCCTTGGCTTGTCAAAGTTACCATCCATTCCCCATGATTTTTAAGAATATCACAATTCCCATTTAAAAATGTTTATTTTTGTAAGTTTATCGCAATCGTCACTTAAAAAATGTTTATTTCACAAAGTTAATTAGTAAAAATTTAGTCTCCTATAAACTATGGCATGAAAACGTGAGATTGACTTAGGTTACGAACACGTATTAAGCAAACACATTCAAATAACTCTTCGAATGTTACATTGCATTAATCAGATGACTTGGTGATCTATCGAAATTGTGCGATATTATTTAATGAGTCAAATGTTTCATTTGATAGATAACCATGATGATATTTTCTTTAAGTGTTTGTGTTATATCCGGACTTGGAAACGGTTTTAGTCGAAGCCAATTCTTTTTGGCAAAATCCAATTATCCAATGAAGTCAAGTCAACGTTCTTTTTTGATTTAGATAGTCAACGTTCAAAACCCACGGTTCAACAATTCAACTCTTAACACCGCGGCCATCTCCGTTTATTTGAGGGCACAAGTCAAATTTTCTGTTGGTACGGGGGTGATTCAGCAATTCACCAAATTTAAGCGGTTACAGAAGTTCCACTTGTATAGATAAGGAAGGCCTACGTGGCGTTTGACGTGGTGGGTTTGGGCCGTTAAGTTTGTTGGTCGGGCCAACCGGTATACGTCAGCTTGTGACGCATTTTGCGACGTGGTTCAATCTTCACACCTGTAGGCCCATCATTGTCTTCTGGATGAACAGATAGGCCCATTATCCTTCATCATTTCGTATCGACTTGTAAAACCCTAATCTCAATAAGATATTGACACGTGCACGTCCTGCACAATGCCTGGTTGTCGTAATCTTTTAGCTAAACTCGATTAATAGTTTCTGTGGCGATAAGATAATCGGGAAAAAGCCTAAGTAATGAAAAAATTCGGATTTGGAATCTCTTTACCACCAGACTTTCGTGCGGCAATCTGACTACTTCTCGTAACTCCGGAAAATAGAGTTTATAGGTGTCAAATTCAATGGCCTGATTGGTTGCTGTTTCATTGATATATGGCCGAAAGCGAGATCTTCCTTGCAGCTGCTTGTAAGCATGAATCGATTGGTTGTTGAGATTGTGAACGGTTTAATATCATACCGAGTTTTATAATGGGATTATATCATATCTGTTGGGAGTTTTGTTATGGGAAAGCAGGAAAAATTTGGAAAAGGGTGGGATTGTTAATTTTGGTTAACGAAAAATTGACGAAAATGTTACTTTGGGGCTTGGATCCTAACAGACTTCACCATGACGGTTTAAATCCGAATGTTTTCACCACGGGAGTTGTCTTCGGATTACCCTATCACCATGAGACTATTAATCCAATTTAGCCTAATCTTTTTGTTTTTAATTTCGAGTGGGTTTTAAGTATCACATTCTTAATACTAATTGAATAATTCTAAGTGAAATTTAAGCACTAGATTTGTGAACTTGTAAGAATATACCTTCTTAGATATCATGCATTATTCTTAAGCTTAAATATTCTAACCTTTAATCATCACGAGGTAGTCTAATAGTTGGACACATTTTGAGTTCGATTTATGGCTTTGGTGAGTTACACGATGAAAGTAAGAGTGAGACTAAAATATCTCTTTGAGTTTGTCTCGCATAAAAAAAAAAGATAGACTTTCATGACAAAACCATCAGCTGATCCGCTTTTTTAAAAATTATTTTAATATTTTTTATTTTAAACTTTTAATATTGAGTGTGGCCTAAGCATTAATAGGATGGTGCATTCCTAGTGTCAAACTTTCACTTGTCCCATCATATTAGTTAATTTGGAAAAGGATCCTCTCCGATCCTCTTTGTGAAGATCCCGGAAATCTTCAAATCATGTATGTTTATAGTGTATCGTACGGTCAGTTTTTATCAAGTACTATTCATATTTAATTTTAAATAAAAGTATTTAAAATGATATTTAGCCACACGATGTACGATAAATAGACACAATTTAAGAATCTTCAGGATCCTCACAAAGAGGATCCGAAGAGGATCCCGTTACGTTAATTTCCAACTAAACATGATTAGGTGTCATAGACATGTCACTATTGAAATCATCACATTTCATTCTCATCATGGTTTCTTTTTCTTCAATTTGTAGGTCCTTTTCTTTTTTCGAAAGCAAAATTTATATCATTTGAATGATGTAAACGAATTAAAATTAACTACCGTTAGGCTATAGATTAAACTTGGGAGATCCTCACCGGATTCTCTTTGTGAGGATCTCGAAAATCTTCTAATCACATCCGTTCATCAAGCATCATGCGGTCAGTTTTCGTTAGGTATTGTTTATATTTAATTTTAAATAAAAAAAATTACAATGATTTTTTACCGTACAATGTACGATGAATTATTGTAATTTGAGGATCTTCGAGATTCTTTTTGATCCTCATAAAGAGGATCCAGCAAGGATCCTCACTCTAAACTTGGAATTATTTAATCAATGAATGGCGTTAGTTTTTAGTAAAGGTAATGCC
>JAOTRO020191409.1:0-10550 GCA_028566515.2 Pyracantha coccinea | reverse complement strand
TCGATCTTCAATTTAAAATATTTACACTAGTGGATACCACAAAATCTTATGTTATACTTAATGATTAGTAGTGTATGAATTTTTTTTTATTAGGCTCTTATTTTAGAGTGTAGATGTAGTACTTAAACAACAAATGTGTTTTAATGTTTTGAAGTAATATTTATGTGGAAATGTGTGGTATGTACAAATTTAAGAATTTTTTTTTTCTTAACAGATCATAACGAGTCGGGTCACTTTACCCAACCCGTTAAGAACCCGTTAAGATAACAGGTGTGACACGACACGACCCGTTAAGATAACAAGTGTTACACAAACACGACAGAAACGACTTGTTTGCCAGGCCTATAATAAATATGCCACAAAAATAAGTTCCAAGTAAATATGAGCAATCTCTGATATAAATTATATCGTTTCCGAAGTTGCCATTGTTTTTAGGTTGTGCACAAAGACATCGTCGAATTACCCCTTTGAACTTACATCGTCAAACAGGCCCCAAACCTAAAATTACCAGGCAGCCATGCACAAACTGGTATGGGTGAAAGAATTGATGGAACAAGATTGCGGGTCTACAAAATCAAACAATGATCTATACCTTTGATTAATTACAAGATACAACACAATTTCAATATCTCGGAAGCATTCTTGAGGCGTACGGATTGCTTTCTGAAGATGTGAGAGGAACTGTTGAGAATTCCGAATCAGAGTGCTCCGACCGAAAATTACTGCGAAAAGGAGAAGGGCTTGTGTTTTGGATTGTTGATAAATTAGTTCTTGAGAAACCAGGCTCAGCCCCACTAGTTGTTCTGTGGTCAGGATTTGATGGACCGGTATGCGATTTGGTTGGAGTTCTATATGAATCTTCTTGAGATCTGCCTGAATCGTCGGCCAACTCCCGTCTCTCCCTTTCTTCAGTTTCTTTGAGAAGAAAATCAACCCACAGATCTGCAAAGGACTGGAGTTGGTAGGGAACAAAGTTAGTGGAAAAATCCATGAACCAAATGCGGAAATAATAGTTTAATGAACCCTCTTGGATAAAGGAAACGCTCTAGGAACAATTTTCTGGGCAGCTTATTGATTCAAATTTAAAAGCTAATAGAGAACGACGCTTATGCCAGGTAAAACAGCACTAGCTGGAGATCCAAGTAAGCCAATTAATCTTTCCATTGAACGGAGACAAAAAAGTACCTGGTTATCAGCTGCTGCATTTGCAGATAATCCAGCTGAACCGCCTCCCAAAATTCCACCAACAAGGCGACCAGGTAGAGAGAAAACTCCACGAACAACACCTTTGCCTGCACCTTGAGAGACGCCTATTCTCTGCTTGTCTTCATCAGAGAATCCCAGCATGCGAGCCATAAGATCCAGAACCTGAAGAGCCACATAAAAATTACGTGAGTCTGCTTACTGAAAATAAAAGGAGATAACCAGGTTTAAAAAGAAGGGCAAAACTTGTGTCCGTGGTGCATAAAAGCTTAGTTGGGTTCGGGAACTGACCAATGAAAAATTATTAAATTCTAGCAGAAGAAACTGAAGAAAACAGCAAGAACACTTTTGGTCGTGCCCCACCGTAGCTAGTCTAAATAAATCTTCATACCTCTTTACTGTGGTTTCTCTGGAAGTAGGTCACCAGTAACTTGATCACAATGCGTCTGTGAACAAAACCAATTTCATTAATGAAACAGCTTTAAAATAAAGTATGTAAACAAAAAATATACCAATAATCCTTAATGACAATAGAAGAAAAACTTCTCTGAAAAAGTAAGAAGAAAGAAAAAGGTAAAATGAAAGAAAGAAAAGAAGGTCTATACTTGAGAAACGAGCCATAACTGAAAATTGAACGCAAAAATGAACGCCAATACTCTTATCTACCTAGAACCCAACAGAAGGCCAACCAAAAAGTTATACAGACCAACCTGTCAACAAGATAATCTGAATCTACCGACATCCTATTAAGCCTGGTCATGCTATGCTCAACAGCTAGGCGTAATTTTGCATTGTCTTCCTCAAGTTTATTTACTCTGCTTTTCCAATCTACAACTATTTTTTCAGCTTGTGAAAGCTTGGACAAAATTTCTTCCTTTTCCTTCTTTGATGCTTCCGCCTGATGATCCGCTTCCTGGTAGAATTATAAACATTTAAACCCCGATATGCCTATGCCTGTGTGTGTGAGCATATGTGTAGGCGTCTGTGTGAGAGAGAGAATGTATGTGCATGTGTGTAGGTGTGCGCGGCCGTGGGCAGGGTGGACTCCAGTTTTATGCATGTTAAACATTGTGAACTTAAATAGTAGCAACCATCAGAATATACAGAGCTTAAATTGTGTAAATGATGCAACTTTATATGATATAATCATGTAAGGAATAATCTTCTTCTTCTTGTCGTCAATAAGATTATCCTCAAAAAACCAAACAAAGGAGCATGATTTGCATAATCACAGTGATGGAATACCAACGTAATAAATGTACTGCAAGAAATATTATATAACACGAAGCAAACTAGAAATTGCATAATCAGACGAAATCATTTTGAAATACAAAGGAAAAGAAAGCAATCATACTTTCAAGAGCCAAGAAAGATTAGCCGACTCTTCTCTTGCCCGAGACAAATCCCCTTCCAAATGTTCCTAAACATAGAAGGAAACTAGCATCAAAACAATAATCTGGGGATTTGTAAAGCAACACAAAACATGCCAAATGCCTTCCTTGATAATACAATTGGCACACAACCAAAATTAACATTTATTACCTTAGCTTCAATTTCAGCATAGTACTGACCAAGAGCAGTTTGAAGATTCAAAAGTTCAACATTTTTGGCATCTATTGTGCTCATACAGCTTTCAAGTCTTTTATTTAGATCATCAATAACTTCGTTTGATTTCTGAATTTCATTGTTGTTGCTCATCTTGAATTGGTCCTGATTTGCTATTGCCTGCTTCAAAGCTTTCTCCAAATGTATTATTTGAGCTCTTTGATATTCGTTACTTTCTCGGAGTTCTTCAATAATTTTGCTGTCTTCATCCATTTTTTCAGACTCTTCAGATTCCTAGACAAAGTATAAGCCATAAGGTAAAATAAGTCATTAATTTGGCATGACATTTCATTTAGGGGGTACTGGATGTAAAACGCACCAAAAATGTTTTCTGTGCAATAGAAAACAGTACACATAAACAATGTGGTCAAGCTAAAAGTTCAGCATCAGGACTACCCAGCTTATTGTAAGCACTAAATAAAATCACCCTAGTAAACAGAATTACGCAAACAAAGTTGTGGAGTTCTTTTCTAAGTTTCTACGAAAGGAATATTTAACAATAAAACCATGATAAAGATATAAAGACTCAATGAACAAGAGGTACATCTTGAACCTGATTCATAGATCAACACAGAATTAAACTACAAATCTGTCATCTTAATTTAAATATAGAAAGTTCCATCCTATTCCTACCCCACAAAAGCTCCCAGATTTTGTGCCGTCTTTTTCAACTCCCTTTCTTCCCGTCTCAGTCATCTCATATCTCTTACCAATTACAGATAATGAACAATTGAAAGTTCCGTCCTATTTCTACCCCACGAGCTCCCAGATTTAGTGCAGTCTTTGCCAACTCCCTTTCTTCCCGTCTCAGTCATCTCATCTCTCTTACCAATTTACAGATAATGAACAATCTCTAGATGCTGGAGACATCTACCTCAAAATGTATCTCAAGAACTCCCATCTTATATCTGCCCCCGAGCCTATCCCAAGAGTTCTCTGTCTTATAATAATCTGGAAATTCTTCTACAATAGTGAATATATAATATTTGCTGAAGATGATATGGAGTGTCAAAGTTCATATATTAGCAGAATATATCATACAAAAACAAGCATAGGTCCATCTATCATTAACAGTCATTAGACTTTCTGCTAGCCCGCAGTCACTACCTATTGTCCCCCTCATTAAATTTAATTATAAGAGTGCATTAGAGAGAATAATCCACTGAAAAATATCCTCAATCACAATCCCATCAATTTCATAGTCAAATGGATCACAATGGAATTAATAAATATTTTTCATGCAATATCATATGTCATGCACCACAATGCAAATAATGAATGTTTGCAAGACAAGTAACCTTTTCTAACAAATGCTGTTTAAGGCGTGACAATTGTTGCAATGCTTTGTCCCTTTCAACACGTGTTTCCTTCAAATTTTTATCATACTCTCGTAACGATTTCTCCATTTCTTCCTTTCCAGGAAAGCTTTCTGAAGATTCTACCGTCTGCACAAAATTTTAAAATACTGATAATAAGCAGAAGAATTGCTGTCAAAGTACAAAGAACTGAGTTATGTAACCATGCATAAACATATTTAATACAGTAAAAACGCACAACCCCACTCACACCTAATACTCAAAGGGAGAGGGATTAGGAAATACAATGCCATCCTATTGCAGGAAAAAAAAGTAGAGATTGTATTCCCCAAAAAAAATTCTCAAAAACGGGATTACCTGCATTTCACTTGCGGTCCTCCTGCTCACTTTCAAAGCACCCTCAAGTTCATTTTTCTCCACCTATGCAATGACATGGTATTAGGGTTGATTGTCAAAGTAACAAAAACTCTCATAAAAATTTTAAAACAAAATAAAGCACCATTTAGCAACCTTAAGACTATTATTTTCCTTCTGCAGGTTTGCAATTAACCTTTTCAAACTGTCTGCACCATTATTTGCATTTTCAGCCTCCCATCTATTCAACTCCATATGCAGTCGATTTATCTCAGCCATTTTCTCATTCAACTCATTGCTTAATTTGCTAATCTCGACGGAGGTCTGCCAAAAGAAAGTACATGCATACCAAAGACAGAGGTCAGAGCACCAAAAAGAGGAACATACATGTACATGTATAGCTGCCCCCATAAATCTAGCCCTTGATGTCTGAAATAAAGTACAGAAATCTTTTTGGATATTTCCAAATTAAAATGGTAATGATGCAGAGTAGAAGAAACCCGCATAAATTTCACATACACATGGGTAGATAGATACAAATGGCTAGTGCATAAATAATGAGCAGTCAAGAGCTCACAATAACCATACAGAACCGAAATAAAGGCATTTGGTAAAAAATATATGCATCTAATATCAATGTCTCTGTCAAAATTTGAAACTCACCTTTTCTCTATCCAACTTCAGAAATTTGAGCTCTTCCTGAATTGCTTCATTCAATTTCTGTTGTTCTGCGAATCAACAGAGATTAAATATAAAAAAATTAGAAAAATGTTCAAGATGACGTGTAGAATCCCTTCTGAATCTTCACATAGCAGTGTACCTTGTAACTTTCGATGTATATTTTCCGACTGATTGCGTTCTTTTTCGAGTTCCATCCGCAATTTTTTCATCTCAGCAGTAGCTTGCACTCCTGCTGGGGACCTATTATTCTCTTCTTGTAAATCTGCAAGCTCCTAGAAGGCATTTATACATCTGTCGTCAAGTTCTTTCATCATTACAAGAAAAATAACATACTGGGGATAAAAAAAATAAATTCGAATTCTAACTACTCCCAAAACTGCTCTAGATAACTATTATGGGCTTCAGTCTCTACAGAATTCCGGGCTTTATCTTATTCTAGTATGTGGTTAGATCGGAAAGCTTTTATAATCTAGGTTGTGTGGTGTATGTTTATGTCATAGTGGATACTGCCTTAGAATATATGCTTCTATGATTTTTTTAATACTGTTTCTATCTTAGTTGTGGCCATTTTGTCCACTCCTTGTGTAATTTTATTGTTTCATCATTTTTTGTTTCTGGAAACAGATTATAGAAAGAAAAATCAAACACTATTGGAAAAAGGAGGCAGGTAGATCTAACTGAAAAAGAATGAATACAAGGTGCATTACCCTTTCACTCCCTTGAATATCTGAAAGCTGAGAAATCCCATTGCTTATATCGTCTTGTGTATGGACAACACCATTCTGTTTCTGATGTCCAGAGTGTCCAATTTTTGCTGGACTTGTCACTTTATGCTGTCTGTTGGGCAACTGATTACTGCTTCCCTGAGTCAATTTGAGGCTAACTTAGCCAATTATCAGAGCTCAAGGACAACCAATGACAATGAGATAACTAAATAATTTTTGCTAACGCAATAAAGTAGCACATGTGAAATTAATAAACTATATGGAAGCAATTAATCCACTTCGTAAAGGGGGTTAAGGATCTGGAACTTTGCTATGGCAGTTAAACTGTAAAACTCTCGATTCAACTACTTTATTAATGCCCTTCTTATTCAATGTTCAGATAACTAACATGCAGACCAAATAAATAACAAGTAATCAGTTTTTTCTGACCACTAAACCTCATAACATATGATAACAGATGTATCATAAAGAAGTTTATGATTTGATTGAAGCTAACCACTAAGTACTGGCAAACTTACTGAACAGATTCATTGCAATCAAATGTTAATGATGACACGAGAAGACTTTGTCACAAGTTCATAACAACTACCTTGAGCACGTTGACTCCATTTGCAGCTGCTTTGTGATTTTCGTTTCTAGATGCATTAAGAGATACAGTAGTTGAGTCCAGATTCTGTTTCAATAAGCCATTTTCTTTACTCAGTCTGAAAGTTTGATCCTGTCAAACGTGAGGGCTTCAAATGTTAAAAGGCATGCTGTAATGTATTTTATCAAGATGCCACTCCATACTGAATATAAGGTGCACAAATCCAATTAGAGACACCTCCATCAAACACAATAAACAAAAAGGATGAAATTGATAGTATAATTTCATAGAGTCATCTGGGTACCTCTTTTTCCTTTAACAAAGCTGCATAGTTTTTTGATAATGCTTTTATTTCTGCCTCGGATTCTTGTAGCCTCTTAATTTCTGCTTTGTATTGTTCAATCTAAAAGAAAAGGGAGAAAATGTAGATCAGAATATCATCGCATACTCCATCTGATGAAACAAACCAAATAACAGCTGCGAAAGGCGAGGGGTGCAAAAAAATCAACATGAACAGTGACCAGTGATGATGATAATAAAATATGGAACAAGACTCCTCTAAGAATCAACTTAATGTTTCATTATAGATAGATTTCTTGACATGAACTCAGCTTCCGCTAAAATACATTTAGTGGTGTACCTACTTGTATTAAAATTTAAATTAACGTCAAAATTAACAAAAACAACATACAAACGAGTGAATGACTCTGAAACCCATTCATCCGCACAGACACTAGACAGAATGCTAAAATCATATCCATATTAAACGTCACAAACTATAGGGCCTTCCTCGGGAAAATGAAGAACAATAAAACTTATACTCGGTGCATGGATGCCAGGCCATATAGGCAAATATCTTAGACCTCCTATAACCACTGCTGCCGCATAAGTTAGATAAAATGTTGACCCTCACACTTCTTATTGACAATTCTGCTTTGGGTCCTGTATCAAGGCTTATTAGACACAAAATATTCGTGCATTCACAGCAATGCACTATATTTGTGTAAAGTTTAGCAAATAAATACATCAATTTTTGAATTACTGACACCTACTAACAGGAAGTATCCAACTTTTGTATTTTGAAAAACATAATCATCCCACTCACTAATTACTACACATAATACCCCATTCGAACTCCATTGCTCACAACCTAACCCCGCAAATTAATTAGAGACTCCCATTTCAATAAGAAAATAAACCACCATTTGCAAATCTACCTCCCTTTCGAAGTTGGAATTTGTACGCCACACACAGATGCCGAAAGATTCAATGGCTCACTAAGATAATAACCAAATTTTCAGCAAAAAACACATAATCCTAAATCCAAACTCATCGAAATCGATCGAAGCATTCATTATTAACAGCTAAAAAATTCCCAAACCCAAACAAAAACCAAATTACACAAATTGCCAAGAACAAAAAAATCACAAACCTCGGGACTAAATGGGAAATCGATGCCATTGGGGATCGGAGAGAGCGAGGGGGACTTGGAATGGGCGAAGCTGTGGGAATTCCTCCGATCAGATAAGGAAGAAGCTTGGCTTCCATTGATAGCGTAGATCTCGTACTCTTCGTCGTCGTCTTCGTCGTCGTGCACGTCCTGCGCCATCTTGTCGAGATTCTCCTTCAGGTTCGCAATCGTGCTCCACATCTTTCAAAACCCTCGAAAAAACCAGCGAAAATTCAAATATCCGTGGGTGCTTTATCCGAAGAAATCGGGCGCCAAAATCGTTAGAAAGTCGGAGGTGAAATTTCTTGGACTGGGGATTCAAATTTGGGATTTGGGTAGATCTGAGAGGGTAAAGGAAGAAGAAGCGAAGCCTTAGCCAAGGGGTGGAATTTCGAATTTGCTTATGAAAAAGACAGTAGCCAAAGATAAATTTGTTACGCCACGTAGGAAAAAAAATGCATTTTCAACATGGTTAGCAATTCAACTAGCAAATAGAATAATTATCAAATGATATATGTTTTTTTTGTAACCTGGCATATAACTTCAACCAAGGCAAGAAGCCGAATTATAATGAAAGCCCGAACACGTTTGGGCCTTCAATTGGGTTGAAAAAAAAAACCAATTTTTGGCCCAAAAGAGTGGTCCAAAATAAAGTGGTAATTACTATTATCATGCCAACCGAACTATTCGGCATGCCAAAATTTCGATATACCGAAAGTTTGGCACGGTAATGGTAATAGATTTTGCCATAACAAAAATTTAGTATGGTAATTGGTACATGAGTTTTGGTACGGTAATCGTACCAATACCACCTCTAGCCACCATCTCTTCTCTTTTATCTTGCAACTCCATTCTTTCAATATTGGTTATCTCTTCGAGGTACTCCTGTAATCGTCCCTGCTCTACGGGCACCTCTTGTAAATTTGCCCTAAATTTCTAATTGTCACCGAAATATCTCTGGAATCAGCATCCATTGGTTTTCTTGCCTCCATTTGATTTTTTTTTTTTTTGTTCCTTTATGGGCCCCTCTTCTTATCTTCTCTGTAACCCATTTCCTTGCCCACGTGTGCCGTCCACTTGCCACTCATGTCCTCCTCTTCTGGCCTCCCTACTTAAACCAACTATCATCTGCTCTCCTTGAGATTCACTGTGGGTCTTGAATTATCCGATATATCACGAACCGCTGTTGCTTACATCTGATCTCGATATCCTGCCGCTTCTCCTCCAATTGGTCTAAAGGAACATTCAGAGGTATATAACCAATCTGAGCATAACTATGACAAAAATCTTGTAATCTTTCATATCTAAATTCAATCCAAGTATCTCTATCATTGGAACGAGGCAACCAAACTCCTGCAATCAGAGGGTTCTCAGTATTCACCATAACTCTGACCCATAGAAATCCCCTGGCAAGTGATAAATTTTCCACCTCTATTATATCTCCAATCACCCTTGCAAGTCTTCTAGCATTTTCTTCCATGATCAAATACAACGGCACTCATCTAATACAACATCAACATGTTTCACCCCTTGTTCCATACTAAACAACTCCAAGGATTCCTCCAGATGAACCACTAATTCCGCCACTTCTCTCTGCAAGTTGATAAGTTATCGGGTTTTTTTTTCTATGCTCCAGGAAACTCTTTGGGGAACTCTTAAGATTCTCCAAGTAATTGCTGACCTTTTCTTCTTCAGGGAGCTTGGCTATAAACAAGGATATTAAGAGAAAGTTGAAAAGAGGAAGAAAGTTGAGGAAAATGAGATTTGATGGTAGTACCTTTAAGTTTGCCTTTTGTACAAAGTTAATGGAATTTGAAAGACGGTTTGGTTGGTCTATACAAGGAATCATTGGCGGTTGGGAGTAATGGCTCGCCGTTACTTCAGCCATTAATGAATGGGAACAAAAAGAAATTGGGCTACATACTTTAATGAGACAAGACGTCAAACAGCTTACTTGATCCCAAGGAACTAGCTTACTTGATTTCAACGATACAGAGAGCCAATATGGATCAAATATGAACCAGATGAAAGAAGAATCAATTATCTCACATAGCATAAAGAAACACACTCACATCGGAGGAAACACTCTCACAATGGAGAGAAGTTAAAGATTAATTTCCTTATGTATTGGCCATCACCAAATGATATTGTTTAGAAGGTTAATTTATGGGAGATGATAAAATCATGCACTTTTTAGGAACTCACACATTCTTATTCAATTCTGACGACCAAAACAAAGAGTCCTAGAGACTCCACTGGATGATTATGCTTGTTCCTCAAGACATGCGATCTGATTCAGAAATGGACACAATCATATCCTTTAAGTCTTGGAGTTCCTACAATCTAGGATATGGTGTGCGGTGCAAGTAATCATAACTAGGGCTGGGCAAACGGGTACAGGAACCGCGAGTCGGGGCGGGTAATGGCGGTTCGGGATGGGTACAGGCCGGTTTCTAGTTTTAAAAAAGAGAAACGGGGCAGGCCGGGGCGGGCCTTTGTGATTTTCGGTTCGGGCCGGTTCTTGGAGTATAGGAATTGCAGGTACTCGGACCGGCCCGTTTGTAATTAAAATGGACAGACTAGATTGATGAATTATCTACCACATTTAATCTGAACCGTTAGTTTTAGTT
>JAOTRO020191400.1:0-10551 GCA_028566515.2 Pyracantha coccinea | reverse complement strand
TGGATTCATAACCTTAGACTTCCATTGTTTCTCAATTTCTTCTTGTGTCGTGTGTTTGTTTTAATTAATTGTCTTTTATTTTCCTTGTTAATTTTAGTCTTAATCAATTACTCAATTATTCAATTCAATCTATCATTTGTTAGTTTAATTAAGTCTAGCGTGATTAATTGGTTAAATTGGTGTTAAAGCAATCCCTGTGGGATCAACCTCGTATTTGCATATATTACTACAACTAATTCGTGCGCTTGCAAGTTTAATTTGGTTTAAATTAATCTATTATTTAGGTTAGTTTAAATATACATCATTTACAAGTGCCATTATTGGCTCTTATGCCACATAATCATCCTCCATTACTGCTGGTTGATTTGGTTCTGCACAGAACATGGCTGATAGTAGATAGGTCATGTTCACATGAAAGTTGCTAAGTCCAAGTGTTCATTCCTTCTTCTCCCCAATCTGGCATAGAAACTGATCTATTCATGCTTGAGCATCTTTGGTTAACATTAACTCGGGCGCTTCATCCTCTCCTATGGTGTTAAAATCATGCAGCTGCCTTGGAGTTCCAAATGGAATATCCTTTTGTGGTAGTGGAGGCATCTCTCTTTCAGGAGAAATGGTTCCAAAACAAATAGGCTCTGCATTCCAACTTGGTGTAGGTACCATCACCATGCTCTCTTAGGCTCTTCTTAATATTCTGTATTTCCCTAGATAAGGGTTTTGAGGAACATGATCCCTTATGCCTTTAGCCTTGCTATTAGCCTTTTCTATTTTTTTTCTTGCTTCTCTAACTGAGTTGCCTCTCTCCTCATTGGGTAAACTTCTCAAACTTAACATTTTCAGAAGCTTCCAAAACAACAGGGATTTTTAGTGAGTTCATATGAGCTTTGTGTTGCCTTTGAACCATTCTTATCATGGATGCCCCCATTTCTCAAACAGACATTTCCGTCTCTGCTCACTATGTACCAGTCTCAGCTTAGTCGGGCTGGATTCACCTTTGTAACTTATGGTATCGGGCTCATGGTTCTTTCAAGTCTTCCTTGTCTCATGTTGTTGTAGTTGGTTAGTTGGGGAGCCTTAACATCCACCCAGCGTGGCAACCTCGCCTCCTTATCTTCTACTTGTTTAGAAGCTTAAAAATTTCTAAACATTTCAGACAAACCTTAGGCTTTAAATCTCCTCCCAACCTCTGAAAAACATATTCTTAGTAGTCTTTTTGTTTGTCTCAGCAGCCCGAAGAATACTGACCAATTCTCAATCAATGATGGCACCTGATGTTGGTACCTCAAGCTCACACTCACATTGGCATTTGCTACACAAAACTACTCATTTGATCACAACTGCTTGGGGCTTGGCGGACAACCTCCTGACACCTTCTGTTGGCCTACCTACTTGCCTTCTTTCTCCTCTTTCATCCAAGGTAACTTTTCATTTCCCCCTCTCAACCCAATTAAGATTTATCATGTTGATTAGGGCTTCAGGGAATGGATCTGTGTCAACCATCATGTTGGCCTGGGGTTTCTCCAGCAATAATTTTCCTTTGACTATAAGGTCTTGGATCCAATCTCTAAATTGCACACAATTAGCAATGGAGAGGTTGAAGGTATAGTGGAGCTTGCAATACTTCTTCCTTCTAAGTTCTTCAAGTTTGGGCATCTTCTTGGGGTTGTCGGGCAAGATTATTCGAGCCTTCACTAGTTCTTAGTAAATATCTGCGACCTTAGTTAAGTCAAAAGAATATGAACAATACTTTAGAGGCTTCATGGGTACGATCTTCTGGTCTTTGATGGGTTGACCCAATCTCTTCACCATCCAAAGCTTGAAATAAGTGGTCATTTCTACAGCACATAACTCTGTCCCTTCCCTCAGGCTGCTATCATTTTCTCCCACCTCTAGGCCTTCAAACTCCAATTAATGTATTGATGTTTTGCTTTTATAAAAAGGGGGCACTTTCGATGAGTGCTTCACTTTCAGTTCTTCTGCCAACTTCTCATACTTAATGGCTGCAATCACCAGCTCTCGAAGCTCGTTAAACTATACATCATAGAACTTTTTCCTCAGGGGTAGTTTCAGAACCTTCTGGGTGATGGCTATAAGTTGAGCATGGTTGCTTGGGAACTGGCATCTCATCTTGGTCTTCCTTAAACTCATCATAAAATACTCGGTAGACTCATGTTAATATTGCTTCACTTCCACCAGATCATTAATGGCCATTTTAGGTTCCACCCTATAAAACTGCTCATGAAAAGCCATCTCCATCTACCCCCAGTTGGCAATGGAATTTGGGGGTAACATAGAGTACCATTGGGAAGCCAAGCCTACTAGTGACTTTCGAAAAACTCTCAGTTTGTAGTTGGGGTTGTCCTCGAACGCCACGCAATGATTTAAAAATTTGAAGATGTGATCTCTGGAAGACATATTACAGTCTTCTCCACTAAAAGTTGGGAACACGAGCATCTTGAAATTGAGATGGAAAGGATTCTGCTCAATAATTTACTCAGGATAAGGCTTCTGATATGTTATCCTAAACATTGGGTGGGCCTGCGGTGGAGCATTTTATACTACCATCCTTCTCAATTATGCCAGTTCATTCCTGAGTTATTGGTTAGCCATATTATTGTGTGGGGGATAGGGAGGCCCCCACTTCGGGTTGTGATCAATGCTAGAGAAAGCTTCCCTTTGTGGGTTTTGATCGATGCTAGAGAAAGCTTCCCTTTGTGGGTTTGAGTGTCTCCATCTAACTTATCTTCCTCCCTTATTAGCCAATAGTGGTGGCCTATAAGGAAGAGACTTGCCCAGTTGTGGATAAGTCATTTCCGCTTGTTTTTCCCATCGAGTTAAACGCACCAATCTTTATCCCTTCATGCCCGACCTCCCTTCTAACATTAGGTCATGATGGAGGATCGGGCAAGCCTGCTTCTTGAAACTCTTCTTTTTCTAGCCGACTGGTTTTAGCATTTTCCTTCCTTTTCCCCTTATTCTTATTTTCTTCAAGTAAAGGGAACAAAAGAATTACTAGTTCCTTTTTCTGGGCTTGGCTCCATAATTCTTTCCCTGGTGTAACCATCCTTCAGTGTGGAGTATCTAACTCCAAATTTCTTTGTAGAGTTCCTGTTAAGGAACATAGCCTGCTAATCTCTCCTCTGGCCTCCAGAGAGATCTTCCCCATACTTTTCAGTACTTGTACCATGGTGGCTTGTAAATCTTCAGTAGTGAATTTTTCAACCGACTTCTTAGAGAAGGTCGGGCTTTCTAAGATTGCGGGGCCGTGTAGTGAAAGAAAGTCCATTGGGTGATCTGTTATGCCTGCTTCTATTGGACAAAGAGGTTGCCCAAATTCCACCTTCCACCTAAACATTCGATCCTTCCTTCGTCTTTGGCATACAATATCACAAAATGGATCCCACCGGGCGTGCCAAAACTATGTTCAGGCTGGTTTCGTCCCTCGCACAGCTCCCCGGGGTCTTGCCTGTCAAGCAAGGTTTGCTGTTTGGTGTGCTGCAATATGAGTTTGCTATTAGTTTGAATGATGCCTTTGTGGGGTCTTTGTTAGGCCTTGAAGCTCACAATCAAAACTAATATAGGTCTGAGCGTGCCACTGTTATCTTTGTATAACATATTGTTCTTTTTTGGTTATTAACTGGGTTGATTACTTGCGCCATAAGTTACTTGGACTTCTTGATCTTACTGGATTGTTACAGATGGGTTAAGTCTGTATAAGTTTCTTTTCTAGCCTTGTAAACAAGGACTTTTACTCATACTATTATATGTCTAGATAAAAAGAGTTCAAGGCTTTTCCAACTATTTCTTTGATTACAATTAACACTAAAGAAGCAAGGTTAACTAGTTTAGCTAGATTAATCACAAATGAACTTTGAAAAGCAGTTGAAAGTGGTTTAAAACACAAAGAAAGATGCATTAAACAACATATCTACTTTATGTAAGCACAAATAAAAGATATTCGGGCAAGATTATAACTTAGTCAAGCAAGGTTCAACTTCTTGCGACCACTTCTCTTTGTATCTTACAAGGTTTGTAATCTTTAGGGAATGAAAGGTAAAATGAGTTTACAAAAGGGATTGAATACTACAACGCTGGGGAAAAGTAGCAGAGCTTCTAAAACATGACAAAAGATGACTTTCTATGGTGAATCTATGACTACAAGAGCAGAGTTTGGACAACTAAAGCTTTATGATTTCTGACTTGTCTGAGAGCAAGGTGGGATGTCTTTTAATTGATTGGTTAAGTGTCCTTGTTTCTGGTAGCCCTTGCTGCTTTTATAGACTTTTTAGCCCGACTGTCCAAACTTTGCCTTTTGGTGATGGCCTCCGGAACGTGATGAGTCACCACTTATTTACCAATCCATGCCCTCGAAAAGTACTTTTTGATGAGGTGAGCTGGCATTCTGAGTGTCACTTCTCTCATAGGCCTATTGCCTATTCCTTGGCAAAAATGATTTTTAATTCCTCTTGGACTGTCGACTTGTCCCTTTTCTTTTTGTGTTCACGGGCCTCCACTCTCACTAAGCCCAACATTAAATATCCACTCAAACACACTCACTTCTTTTTCACGTGGTTTTGCAAATTATGCTAAGATTCCACTACCGTGGCTAGTTAGCAATAGTGGTCTATGAACCATAAATTGGGATGAAATGATTATCCACATGATATGTTGGGATTGTGTGACTTGAAATAATAGAGTCTTGAGTGTGCATGGAGTAGTTCCATGAGCGTGCGCAGGTGTTCACATATATATTTGGATTGCATATCACATATTTGTGTCGTGAAACATGCACATGTCTTAGAGAGCTTTCTACATATGACCAATTCTTGTATAAAATAAAATAAAATTTAAATTTCTTTCTCTTGATAATTGATCATCTGTAACCAGTGCATGCATGCGACAGTTGATTGTGTGATGAGTGTTGTATACGTCTTACCCAATAATTTCTCTATTTGGCGTTCAGACTATCTAAAATACTAGCTATTTAACAACATCATTCTTGAACAATTAGAGTGCTTCTTACTCATCTTCATCATCCGACAAGCCAATTGGCTCCCCAAAGCAACAGGTTCCTCTATTTCCATTTATAAAATTTCTTACCAATATTTTGGATGATTAGACCGATACTACAGAATCTTTTATTTAATTTTATTTTGGGTCTTTATTTAGACATTCTCCTTCAATCTTCTCATCTATTTTAATAATTATCTTTGCAATATAGTTTGAGGATCAAAATCTTCTAATTTTTAGGCCATTATCAGTTGAAAAAAAAAAAATCAATCAAATCAAAATTACTAGTATAAGACGACGGTGGAAAAGCGTCATCTTTCATGTTTTGAAAACGTCATATATGTGAATGTCATCCCATTAATTATATTAGACGATTGGAGATGTCTCGTTTAGTGTCAAATGATGGTTTTTAGCTAAAACCATCGTCCCACCACCCAAAAATAAGCAAGAAAATTGGGGCTTCAAGTACAAATAATTGTTCGTTCGATGTGTCATTTGTGTAACACGTATTGACGAGGTCAGCTTCGAATATTGATTCGAGACAGATTTGGGTTGTCGTTCCAAAGGCATCCACACGACACTTTCTAGAAAACCGTTGTCCCACTAATTAAAATTTTAAAAATCATGTACAAGATGACGTTTTCCAAATAAATCGTCATGCGAAGCATCACCAAACGACAATTTGGCATAAAACCGTTTTCCCATCTACACAAAGAGACGACGGAAACCCCACTTTTTTAGTACCATGTTTGAAGAGTAAAGGAATTAAGCAATATTTCAACAATCAAACTATTTGAAATATTGATAACTACACATGTATCAAAACAAGAAAAACACAATAGTACTAAATACCAAACTATCCATGAAGTTTCAAATAAGCCTCTAATAACAAGGAAATTGTCGTTTGAAGACTTGAGGTTAATAACACTGAAGTCTGAGCTGCGAGAAGCCCACCTTGAAAGCCTTGTGACATTTCAACCCGCAAATTGGAACCAATGGGTAACCGATTCCTAAACAAAAAGCATTTAGAACACCAAATCGCACCAAACAAGGTTATCAGCCAAAAGAAAACTAAATTAAACCTAGAAACTAACAATTTACCAAAATTAGCTAAACTTGGGACTCAACATAGAAAATATTTATACCTTGACCGAGAGTAGAGAGGAAATAGCCACATAAAACCCACATCAATGAGAGCATCTCCAATGGGAGTCCATATTTAGGGACTCCCACCACCATCTTTGAGTACTCATTTAAGGACTTAAAGGGAATCTTTGTGTCATTAAAGAAATATTGCCTCCAACGGGAGAGTCCTTATAGTAGAATCCTTAAATTTGAAGTTTTTACAATTTTAAGTGACTGAGACCCACACATTCTTTTCCGAGTCCCTATATGTGGGTACATACACCAAGTATCTGACGAGTCCCTATACTTTAGGGACTCACTTTCCGATCCATTGAAGATTCATTTTGTCCATATATTACTTTCATACTCATTTTATAAGATGGTTGTCCTTATATAGGGACTCCATTGGAGATGCTTTAAGCATGAAATGCATTTCAAAACAAATTTAAATCAAATTGAAAAAAATTCAAACTGAAAAAATAAGCAAGTTGAAACCCCAAACTAGAATTACCAAGAACGCTCACAATCTAAGTCATTCTTCCTTCGTCGTCAGAAAGAGGGAGTGACCACAACCTTAACCATAAATGCTTTCTTCAACAAAGCAAGAGAGTGACCACTACTGAAACGTTGAAAGGAAAGAGAATGAAGGGGTAAAAAAGGATTGCAACGACTACGAAGCCAAAGGCTTTCTTCTTGGTGACTCCAATTGTGTTAGGTTCCTTACTTAAGTCTTTCTAACAATTTTTCCATATGTTTTGACGATTTTGATACAAACGAGTTAACCTCTCAAATAGATAGTCAAATAAATAGAAGTGTGACAAAATAACTTAAGTGAGAAACACGATGCAATTAAAGGAAATCCTCTATGACGAAACATATGTACAGCTCATGGATATCTCCCCTATGGGAAACCATGAGAATTTGTCATCTTCACGAAGAAATCATGCACGAAGGTCGGCGTCAAGTCGATTGAAACCCTCGATTTCTGTGCAAGATGTTAATAAGTAACCTTACAGCATATTTCCCAAGTGATTTTTTTATACAATCGACAATTGAAAAAGACAATTTGCAGATGACTACTTGAAAAAAATCATTTGTAAATAAATCGTTTTTTATTTTGTTCAAAACATGTAACGCATTTTAAAGTCTTCTATATCGATCCTTGAATCCCCTCATCCACAATGCAAACGAGAATCTATCACGATGCAATTGATGGGCCCGGGTCCATCTACTTTCTGGGCCAGATTATTAGAAAGCCCAAATAACGTGGGCCTGATTGTCGACCGTACCCCGAAATCATAAAATCCAACCCATCGAGCTCATTCCGTTTCTTTCTCGGTTTCTCCCTCTCTTCCTCTGGCTCAGTGAAACAGCGCTTCCCTCTTCACTTGGCCAAGTCAGTAGCAGCTCCGCCCTCCGACCAAAACCCTAGCTCTCTGCCACCATGAACTGCGCACGTAAGCCTCTCGCGCTCTCTCTCTCTCTCTCTCTCTCTCTCTCTCTCCCCCTCTCTAGAGCGTTCGTTGCTTTAGGCCCTCGTTTTAACTGATCTCTCATTTTCTTCCTTCTCTTCCTCTTTGCCTGTACAGTATCCGGCGAGGTGCCGGAAGAGCCTGTGGTCTCCAAGAAGTCCGGGTTGCTCTTCGAGAAGCGTTTAATCGAGCGACATATCTCAGAATATGGGAAATGCCCAGTAACCGGTGAACCACTTACCGCTTATGATATCGTTCCAGTTCAAACGGGGAAGATAGTTAGGCCCCGACCTGCACAAGCTGCTAGTATTCCTGGAATGCTCGGAATGTTCCAGCTTGAATGGGACAGTTTGATGCTAGCCAACCTGGCAATGGAGAAACAACTACATACAGCAAGGCAAGAGTTGAGTCATGCTTTGTATCAGCATGATGCTGCATGCCGTGTTATTGCAAGACTCAAAAAAAGAAAGGGACGAAGCAAGGTCATTACTAGCTCAGGCTGAGAGACAAATTCTCGCAGCACAATCAGCAGTTGCAGTAAATGCTTCTGTCCATAGCAATGGAACGCCAGTTGCTGATGACCAGCAGGGACGTGGTGCGAGCAATATACGACCCGGAATATCTGCTAATATCCTAGAGAAAATGACCGAATGTAATGTAACTCTTTCACAACAGCGGATCTACTCGACGAAGCTTGCGGAGGCGCTTCGTCAGGTGCGACAGAGGTCGTCTGCGGCAATGGCGAAGGTAACGGGAGGCGGGAAAGACATGAAGCGAAGCGGCGGACCAAGTTCTGGCAACGGCGGCAGAGGGGACGACTCGGTGGAGTAGGGCGATTCTAACGACTCGTCTCAGGATAAGCAAAACGCTTCACAAGCGGAGAAAGGCGAGGGTAACAAAAATAGCTGAATCTGGACAAGATGCTCCAAATATTATATATATATATATATATATGTATATATATACACAGACGCTGGCACAATGTGAGGACGATGTGCAGGAACGGTGCAAGGCAGCAAGAATGCGGTGGCTGCCCAATGGCTGTGAAATGGTTGTGCAGTTGTGGTGTCCAAAGAAGCAAGCTAACATGCACAAATATGAAGCAGCAAGCTTCGGTGCAAATAGACAGAACTACACTTGATAGGTTAAAACTTTCAAGCTGATGGAAATGGAATAAAGATCGGATACCTGTCTAAAAGCCTTACAGGAAGGCTTATTTATACACAACAGAAATTGAGGAATTTGATCAACATTACATAGCACATGCAATGAATGATGGCGCTCACACATACAAGCAGCCTGCACAGAAATCTCTTGAAGCTGGGAAAAGCTTTAACAACGTCCATAACATATATTTTCCTGACACTGCAAGCAGCATATTTGAAAAAGAAAAAAAAAAGGAAAGGACCTGTGGCTCTAGTTGTATTTTGAGATTATAATACAACTATTATGTGCTCAACCCAATGGTTTTCCACTTCGATATTCGATGTAGAAAATGATGATCAGATAAGCGGTCCACCTTTCCATGATTCTGTAAAATATTTTCAAATATGATTCCCGAGGGCATTCCCTGTTGGAAGAAGGAGATGGGCACCATTCTGATGAAAGTTTCGAGAGGATGCACGAGCAATATGTGAAAAAAAAAATGGAAGTAACGATGGTGCCAGCACCATGTGAAAAAAGAAAAGAAAAGGTTGATGGTGGACGACACCATGAAAAAAAAAAGTACACTAAATGAAATAAAGCTCGTTTATTCATTTCTCTGATAAATTACAGAAATGTACATTTACACGAGTTAAAAAAAATAAAATAAAAAGAAAAGAAAACATGAGGGAGCCTTCACGAAGGCAATACGTGCCTCTGGAGTAAAGCCACGAACATCTGATGGTCGCTCTGAATCCGACTTTTGGATTCCTGCAGCTGGTCAAGCTTTCTCTTCATGCTCGTCGAGTAACTAGTTGCAAGTAGGTGCAACTCCCTATTCTTGTGTCGGAGCCCTCTAATCTCCAGTTTAAGGCTCGCCACCTCAGCCGTCAAGGATTCAACCTGGCGAGTTCGAGCAAGAAGGCGTTGGCCCATATTCGATACAGAGCTCGCACACTGAACACTGAAAGACAAAGAATCTTGAACAACCAACTCATCAGACCACTTGGAAAGGATCCTATTATCCTTGGGGGTGAGAAGATTTCTAGCAACCACCACGAAAGTTGTGTTGTTCTTCATCACAGAGTCCCCAACTGTAAGAAGACATGTAGGGGATAAGAAGCATGGGTGCCACATATTGTCTGGAGAAGACATATCGGCATCTTCCCCAACATTCAGATCAAGACGACAATCAGATTGGCAAGCTATTTGCAAAAAAAATGACGAAAGATGAAAAATTTGTGTAAATCGAGTTCTTAGAAATACAAAAGGAAGGAAAGTCCTACAGGCGACAACTCTCTAAGTGTGTTTTGAACACAATCAATGCCTCAATGAAAAAAAAGGAAATGGCAACACAACATGTTCAGAAATCGAGGAGGCAACATTATCGTTCAGAAATCAAAGAAACACATCTCCCCAAATTTCAAAAGCAAGGCCGCCTGTTCGGAAATCGAAGAGGCAACAAGGCCACTTGTTCAGAGATCGAAGGGGCACCGCTCTCTAAATCTCAAAGGACCGGTTTTTCCAGTATTTGTCAGCACCTTTCACACACAATCTCAGTTTTGTAGAAATCACGGGCAACTTTGTCAAAGATTTCTGACAAAGTTGAAAACACATGAATCTTACTATTTCAATTACCCAACGGTTGCCGACAAGAGTAAAAGAATAGAACCACTACTTGCTGTTGGGAAATTCCTATATATGTCGACCTTCGTCCTCCATAGCAAGGCAGACCCGCAAAAAAATGCCCAACCCTTCCTCACCTTCGAGAGTACACTCTCAGCAAAACGTCTCGAAATGC
>JAOTRO020191390.1:0-10553 GCA_028566515.2 Pyracantha coccinea | reverse complement strand
AATAAGCAGGGGTGCATTTGGACGAGTTTTTCTTGCCAGAAAAAGAGCGACTGGTGACTTATTTGCTATAAAGGTCTATTTGATTCTGTGTTTTAAGAGAATTAGTGCACATTGTTCCTTTTGGACCTTCATGTGGAAAAAATGGATCAAAATGATGGCCATGGAATCCATCTTTTGATTGCAAGTTAATGTTTCAAGACATTCTGATATGGTGGTACATTTCTGCAGGTATTAAAGAAGGCTGATATGATCCGTAAAAATGCCGTTGAGAGTATTTTGGCAGAGCGTAACATCCTTATATTGGTTCGCAATCCCTTTGTGGTGAGTGGGTCCCCATGTTTTTTCACTTTGAGAATGCATTGCACGTCGAAAGACTTTTCTAACATGTACTTCTGATGATGAACAGGTCCGATTTTTCTATTCTTTCACATGCAGGGAAAATCTTTACCTGGTCATGGAGTACTTAAATGGTGGAGATCTTTACTCTTTATTGAGAAATCTAGGCTGCTTGGACGAAGATATGGCCCGCGTATATATTGCAGAAGTTGTAAGGGATTTACTAATTCTTCTTTTCTTTTCCAATCTCCGGATTCACTTTCTCATTTCTATCTCTAAAAGTTTCTCATTGATGGTATGACAGCATAAGTAATCTTTTTTTTTTCTTTCTTTTTCTTCTTAAAGGTTCTTGCTTTGGAGTATTTGCATTCATTAAATGTTATCCATAGAGACTTGAAACCAGACAACCTGTTGATTGGTCAAGATGGTCATATCAAGGTCAATATTTTGCGGTCTCAGTTCTTTAATGTTTGTTTTTTGTTTATACTGTTGGAGATAAGTTTGGGCATCCTATAAGCATTCTGGCGTATCAGGCACCTGCTGTTATTTTTTGTTATGTATCATTTGTGTAGGTTCTGCCATATAGAGTTTAATTGTCACGTCTCACGAATGTCTAATCCCTTATGTTACAGTTGACAGATTTTGGGCTCTCCAAGGTTGGTCTAATCAGCAGCACTGATGACTTATCAGGTCCATCAGTTAGTGGTACTGGTTTTGTCCCAGATGATGAACCAAAATCTGAGTCTTCATCAGAAAGGGCACAGCGCCAAAAACATTCAATCGTTGGGACCCCTGATTATTTGGCACCTGAAATACTTCTTGGCATGGGGCATAGTGCAACTGCTGATTGGTGGTCTGTGGGGGTTATTCTTTTTGAGGTGCTTGTCGGTATTCCACCATTCAATGCGGAACATCCACAGGTATGCAGTCTAATTATGGCGGGCATAAAGTTATCTTGGTTTTGGACCATTGCATAGAATAGAAGACTGATTTTTTTCTTCCATCTTACTGAATGCAGTCATTTTCTGTCATCATATCTCAATTGTCCCCAATATTTTATGTACTCCATCTGAAGCACTTGTCGTTGTGAAAATGAGGTGTTCATGTCTAGAACAAGAATATATACATACAGACGAGCATACATGCGTATGTGATATGTATACACGTCTTCTCTCCTAGGGTTCTTAAACAAGGTTCTGTTTCTCATTAGTTAAAACTTAAAACTTATATGGACATCTAAGATGTACAATGGTGGGGAATATATTAAGTGCATCTCAATCATCCATATATAAAGTTTTTTCTAATAAGAGTTTGTTCCTGAAGCTTTTTGGGTCGTTCTTTTTGGGTTGATCATGAATTTAATTATTGTTCAGAAAGGATTAAGTTCAACTCTGCATGACATTGTATTGAATTTGTCTCTTTTTGGCTGTACTTTTCTTTGAATATTCTCTGCAATGGGGTAATTCTGTTAAGCATTGGTCCAACTGTTTTATGGAACCAAGATAAGGTGCATTTTTTTTTCTATGCGATTTAGTTTCCTTAACATCTGAATGGATTATTTGATCCTTTTCCGTGAATGGTATCATTTCAAATATCATATGATAGTCACGAGTGAGCAGTTTGATGTTGTAACTTATAGATCCTACTTATTGCAGCAAATTTTCAACAATATAATAAACAGAGATATCCCCTGGCCTAAGGTACCCGAGGAGATGAGCCCTGAAGCGTACGATTTGATTGACAAGTAAGAATGTTTGCATTTTCTGGATGTATTAGTTACAATGCTATTTTGAATTCTTTCTTATGCTGGGCTTGTTAATATGCCTTTATATTTCAAGAGAAGTCTTTATCTTATATTTCTTCCGCACTCCTTGTCAGACTGCTGACCGACAACCCAGTTCAAAGACTTGGAGCAACAGGTACTAGGGAGGTAATTTGCTGACTACCTTTGACTACAGTTCATTTGCAAGTTGCAGTGATGATAAAATTAAGTGTTGGGACCTCTGGCAGGTGAAGCAACATCCTTTTTTCAAGGATATTAACTGGGATACTCTTGCAAGGCAGAAGGTCAATTCAAGTTAAACTTGTTGAAGTTTTTCAATGCTTTTTGACATGTATATGTGACAGACAAGAGGGTACCATCATTGGCTGCAGGCTATGTTCATACCATCAACCGATGCACACGATACAAGTTATTTCATGAGCCGGTACATATGGAATCCAGAAGATGATCATGTTAATGGTGCCAGTGACTTTGATGACATGACTGAAACATGCAGCAGTGGTTCATGTAGCAACATACAAGACGAAGATGTATGTATGCTCCTTTTTTCTTTATGCACATAGAGCTGTTAGGATCATCCATAACTCGTACTGCATCTAAGTTGATATAGAATTATATAGATGTACCAAAGATCTGAAGTCTACCCGAAAGCCGCTAACAATTTGACTTTGATTCATAAATGTTTAGTGGCACAATCACCCCATCCAAATTTGACCCTGGTTCATTCCAGTGGGATTATTATCTTAGCTACCTGACTATTATACGTCTGTGATTCAGGGGGATGAATGTGGTAGTTTGGCGGACTTCAGTGCGCCAAACCTTGACGTGCAGTACTCTTTTAGTAATTTTTCATTCAAGGTAAGGCCTAAAAACCTAAGCTGTTCTTTCTTCTTCCGATGCGGGATGAAAAAGATTTGATGGTGGTTTTTTTCTACACAGCTCTTTCTGGATTCACCGTGTTATTCTGCATTCTGTTATCATCAGCATTATTAATGTGTTATTTGTGCTCTCAGAACTTATCGCAGCTTGCTTCAATCAATTATGATCTTCTCGTGAAGAACACCAAGGAGTCACCGGATGCCTCCAAGTCATCTGTACCGTGACAAGACAGTTTTTCTTTGACCCTTCAACAAATCTATGCACTGGCCTACTGCTCCGAGCTTACTGTCCCTTCAAATGTGGGTTTTCGGATAGAAGTCTTCAACGTGAATAGTCCAGGAAGCGCGGCATCCATTCAGCGAATAGCGGCTCTTCTTCCTGAATGCAGAGGTAGGCTGCTATTGAATCAGGCTTAGTTAATCTCACTTAACTGTTTCGGTACTTTTTGTCAGATGTTTCAGTCTTGATCGCGTGATGGCGTTTCTTGTACATATCTTTCTCAGTAGAAAATTTTGTACCCATCTCTAATATTTGTGAGCTGTTCAAAATCGGCGGGGTAAAAAAAATCAGACTTAGATTCATGGTTCTCTTGGATAGTTGGATGATTTAGATTTAAACTTATCATGTGGTTCTTTTCACTTTGAATTACGGAAGAAGTTAACATCATGATGAATAGTATGAGCTATTTTATTATAGTATTGTTATTTTTACGTTATTGTACGTGTCGATCAATCTATGAGTTAAAAACAAACACGACACAGATGTAAACAGGTAAACCCGAATACGATAGATGGATATCATCACCCTCTGTCTCTGAGAAGTATAGCGGCAGGGATGCATCTAACAGTGGTTTATTGGAATGTATTTTAAATTAGGGTTTCACTTTATGAATCCCCATTTGGATCATTGTTAATAGCTCCCTCATTACTTTGGCTTTGGTGGGGATATACAATAATTTGGTGTTTATAAAACCCAAAAGTAAAACACGTGTAGTGCGATGATGTATTTTGTTTCAGGCTTGTTTGGAAGTGTTTTTAAAATAATTAAAAGTGTTTTTGATGAAAGTGTTTTTGGAACCAATTTTGAGTAAAAATACAAGCGAATCTTGGTTGGTGCTTCTTGAAAAAAACACTTTAAGTGCTTTTGGAATCCAAAAATACTTACACCAAAAGTACTTTCAATTATTTTAAATGCATTTCCAAATGATTCTTTAGTTTCGTTATACAATCATACTTTTATGAATAATACCTACCATTTGAGGGGTCGACCCTCTTCTTTTATGTAGTGCTATTTTTGTTTGTTTTATTCTTAAGAAGTAACGTTATGTAGTTCTAAATTAACATATAATTAGTCGACAGAAGAGTTAAAAACGAAGAATATTTTGTGTTCCATGCCTATCAATTGGCTTTGAACAAAAAACAATATGCCTATCAATTGGCCCCCCCAAAAAAAAAAAAAAACAAAAATGTTGAGAGTGGAATATTACTCACCATATAATTTACCACAAAAAAACAAACCTTTACTTTTACGATAAAGAAATCAGAGCTTTATTTTGGAATTCCCCACCCATCGAGGGGATTTCTCGGTGTAATTAGGGCATATATTCACACATTTATATTGTTACTTGATGAGATAAATATTAATGTGAGAATATACTCTTGTTTGCAAATTAGAGTTCGTTTGGAAATACTTCTTAAATGAAAACGTTTTTGTAGGAAATATTTGTTGAGTTTGCTTCAAATACTTCAAGTGCTTTTTCATGATTAATTTGGATTTTTACCAAGAATTGGTTTTGAAAACCTTTACACCAAAGACGCTTTCAACATTTTAAAAATACCTCCAAACGAATCCTTAAAATTTTTCCACCCATTTGACACCTTAGAATTTCTAAGAATTTGACACCAAATATAAAATGTAATTGTTATTTATGCAACTTGGTGCCAATAGAAAATGGGTAGGGTACGATATATTCTTTGTATAACCATGATTCACTTCACCTTCTCTCCTTACATTTTTATATGAAAAACAATACTAGTTGTACTAAAAAGTGATATATAAATCATGTCAGTTTTGTTTTTTCTTTCGGTCAACAATATATCACAACTCAACAAAATACAGATACATATCATCTTAACATTCACGTAAGTCAAATTTGTGACTATCTACCTAACGGAGACCGTATGTCCCTCGGCCAATCATGTCATTTTGATTTATTTTTAGGTAGCTTTTGTGGTCATGTCAATTTGTAAAATTGTCATACTACAAAGTACAAACCACAAAATGTTAATGGCTTTGAAGCAAAAGGACACCCTACCAAACTAATCATATTTTGGATGGAATTGGCTAATGTGTTCAAAAGTCGTCCACACTTTTGAACTAGTGTTTTTTTTATTATTTTATTATTTTTTTTTTGAGTGAAACTTTTGAATTAGTGTTAGTGGGAATCAAGAAATGATTACGATCGATGATAACCTAATTTCTTAAACAAATTGTTGATTTTCTTCGTTTCCATTGCCTCATCATTTATTATATAAAATAATACACAGATCGGTCTCCATCACAAGTTGTCACTTTTTTGTTACTTTGGCTATGTACTGAGAATATATATGTCCACGTGTTATTAATTCATACAATGGAAATGATTTTCGTACGTCTATTTTCTTTTTTTGCACATATGTTTAATTTTTTCCTTCTTTCATCCTCGATTTGTTCAATTAGAAGGCTAAAATCAACATGGTGTGCAAAAGAAGAAAAAGGATGTGTAAAAATCACTTTTCTTCCATACAATCAAAGCTCGAAATCTTCAACTCCAAAATCATTACAGTCCATGAACCATGCTAAGCTATTCTCCTCCGTTGGATTATCAGCTGAGCTGTATTCTGACGAGGTCGGAAAATCCCATGTTAAATCCTCAAGAAATGTATCGGATAATATGAAACTCACCAACGGGTCATCTTCCTCACTGTAATTAGTGTTTGGCTCAGCTGGCTCAGATTCATTGCTTGGGGAATTTTCACTTGCAGAGTTACCGTCACTGTTGCTGCAGATTCCATGTTCTGGGATGTTTGTATTAGTCTGCTGAATATTCATGTCTGAGTTTGCAGGTTGATTACTTGCTTCACAAGGCATTTCTGGGGTGGTGACTTGTTTGTGGAGAGGCTCATGAGTAATTGGATCAATCCCCATCTTGACAAGCTTCTTCTTGATGTGCGTGTTCCAGTGATTCTTGATCTCATTGTCAGTTCTTCCCGGCAATCTTGCTGCAATTTTTGACCACCTACACGAAATCACAGTTCTTCCTGGTAAGTTTAGAAAGAAGCAGATGTAGATCAGATCAGTTAGCCATAGCATTATGCATGGTTTCTGAAAGTCAAGTTCTAACACTTCTCGGAGATTAAAGTAGTTTAATATATCGTCGTGTTTGAAAAAAGTTTAGAAAGAAATTCACCCATGAGCAGTTGAATGTGCATGCTCGTTAAAGGACAAACTTAGAAAGAGAGCAAAACCTATTGCCGAGGCTGGCGTGGAGGTCAATAACAAGTTTTTCTTCATCATCATTAAGGAGGCCTCTTTTCAAGTCGGGGCGGAGGTAATTAGTCCACCGGAGGCGGCAGCTCTTGCCGCAGCGGCGTAGGCCGGCGAGCTTGGGGACTGCCCGCCAACAACATTGGCCATATGTGAGGAGAAAATTCACCAATTTCTTGTCCTCCTCGGCAGTCCATGGCCCTTTCTTCACTCCAAGCTTGTCGCAACAAGGTTGCCTGCCCATCACTTTGTGCTTTCAGTCACTTGGCAACTTCCTAAGCAAAAGCCCCGCTCCACCCACCTTTATATACTAGTGAGTAGTGACTGCCATGCTATTAGGAAAAATTAGAAAACGAAAAAGAAAACAAAAATGTACTTGTCCCACGCTTGACTTACATGCGTGTATGCCACAACTAAATATTGGCTGACAAATTAAAATTGATAGTTACCACGAATTTAGCAATTTTTTTGGCAAATATTTTGATATTTATCGAGGTACCAATTGGAAAACCCTAATTCTTGTAACACCAATCGACTTCGAAGTAAGACAGATTTTACTTTGTAACTGAGAATGTACTCGTGACAAGTAAAACATTTAGCAGTAATGCAAGTATTTCGGCGAACAAAATTTATTGCTAATTTTGACGAATTTCACACATATTTGGAGGAAATTAACCTACTCTATTATAGCAAAAATTGATACAGTTCCATCCTCACATAAAGACATAGGAAAATAAAACTTTAACCAACCCATAGAAAAATTCGTAGTTCTTTCCTTTCAAGCACAGTCGGTAGTCATGTCCATATTTCATGTTTGACATATTTCCCTACTTTTGGTTTTGAGAAATGCATATTCTACCAAACTACCTTTTTACCTCTAGCCATCAACAACCAAAAAAGAATTTAAGAAACCCTTTTTCGATATGTAAAATATTGCATAAGGGGAATGTTATCCACACTTTTCGTGAGCATGCACCGTCACATAAGACAGTAATAAGAGCACAGAAAGAAAGTCCTTCTGTGCTTCTCTTATATAACTGGAAAAAATATATATTTACTGTATTTGTCATATACATTTATGAATGAGGTGGATTTGCGGTATTATTATTTTTTACATAAATTTTGACAAGTTTTTGTAGGGCTTATTCTGTAATGTATTTTAACGATTCAAACAGTCTATACTTTAGGTCTTCTTTCAAAGATTATGTCTACCAAAAATCACTCAAATCTGAAACCAAATGACGTTGGACTAAGGTTTAGGGTTTCTTTGTAGGACCGTATTCGTCTATTTTCTTCATTACAAATAATGTCTTAATGATTTTGGATTTGTCTAATTTTTTGTAATGATGATTTATGAATGATGTTCTAAAAGATAACGGTTTAGATCGTTGAAATACATTATGAAGTTGGCTCCACAAAAACTTGTGTAAAAAAAAATAGTGACACAGATCCATCTCTTTATAAATATATAGACGAACATATTTAATTTGTGAAATTTTGGTCCCAATGGCGCATGCATAGCCCAACAAAAAGGTTCTTTCCAAGGTGTCATTCTAGTTGCATTGTGAGGATAAGTTCATGACAAGAAAATGACTTTGTAATTGCATGCCTAATTTTCCCTAATTAGTCCAAAGATTATGTTGTAACTGTATAAAATATATAATCACTCAGCATATTTAGGCTTAGTCACGCCAGCTAAAACCGTTTACTCCTCCAGATGCACTCAAATTCGTACTACTCTCTCTATCGGTTGAATTAAGAATAGGATTAAGTTTGGATAACCACCCAATTTTAGGGATGATTCCAAATTGGTCATGACCTTTTAAACATTCTAAATAACTACATTCTGAAAAGTGAACATTTATTAGGTTCACTAATGTTAAGTGGTGATGAGGACAATTATTAAAGCTGGGTTTTACTCTCAAGTCATCTATGGAGTTTCAAATCTTTCAAATCGACGCAGTTTATGTAACATCCCACATCGTTCAGGGGAGTGATCCTTAAATGGATATTTCCATCCCTACCTAGCACGAGGCCTTTTGGGAGCTCACTAGCTTCGGGTTCTGTAAGAACTTCGAAGTTAAGCGAGAAGGAGGCCAGAGCACTTCCAGGATGGGTGACCTACTGGGAAGTTGCTCGTGAGTTCCCAAAAACAAAACCGTGAGGGAATGGTAAGCCCAAAGAGGACAATATCGTGCTATGGTGGAGTCGGGCCCGGGACGTAGTGGGAGGCCCGAGCCGGGATGTGACAGTTTTCATTTCTCATTTTTCTATTTCAATTATTGAAACTCAATTTTTTTTAATTTTTGATCTAGGTCCTTTGATTTTTATCCATGTCATTATTTCAATAAGAAGAAATTTTCATATTAGCATATTTAAATTTTAGTATTAATAATTATTTCCAAATATATATATATTTAAGGTTAGAAACGTTACATTTGGTGTGTGTGTGTGTGTATATATATATGTGGCTAAATATTGTATCATATATTTCTATTTTTAATTTTTACACATTTTTTTAATATGTACCAAATTTTAATTTTAGTTTTAATTTGTATCCATATATTTAATTTATTTTTATTTCAATACTTTTAAACTTTTATTTATAGCAATAATTTTTTAATCCTTTGTTTGTACCCATAATTTATATATTAAGTACCAATTTTTCATCAAAATTGTACTACTTTGTTATATGTAAAATGTACTATTTTTTTGATGTAAAATGTACCCATTTTTAATGTAAAATTTATTCACCCTTTTTATCTACCATGTACCCATATTTAAAAATAAAAATAAAACATTTCATTTTAAAAAATAGAAAATAAAATTTTGATCAGACTTCACACAATTCAAATTTGAGGAAACAAATTAAAAATCCCTATTTGCTATTAATCTTTGCATAATTTTATGAATTTTTTTTCTTCTAATTTTCGTTATTAAATTTCTTAATTAATATCTAAGATTTGATCAACCAGAACCAGATCCAAAGTTTTCCTTATATTAATTACATTTAAAATTAAAATATAACTTGTACTTCATATAGTTGTCAAATTGTAACTTATTTAGTTGGTTGATGCAAGGGTGTCTTCGAGTGAGATAGATTTGAGCTGGTGAAGCTTTTTTTCTATGAACAAATGATATTATCTACACTAACGGGGTGGGGAGTGGGTAAGCCTCACAAGGGCCTAGCCATAATGTGGTTCAAATTCGCTTTTGATCAGAATCGAACATAAGACCTCTTACTTACAAATGAAGAAGAATATCATTAGATCGTAGCACTAAGTGGCCGGTGAGCTTTTTAATCTTCTTGTTGAAGATGTCAATGTATGGTTCACATTAAGAGGAAATTAATAGAGATTAGAACAAGAGAGATTACCTTCAAGCAAAGATCTTATTTTTGGGCAAATAAGAGTAAAAATAGGCTTTCCACTTCTATATCCCATATTAAAAGAGGTTAATTATAAAGATATACAGGATATTAATATTTAATACTCAAAATGCATTTTTGTTCCGCAGATTTTACAAATCTAGCTTTCACTGAGATCTTGTTTCCAAAACTATGAGCATTAATCAGATTTAATAGAAAGTTGGCATGCTTAATATCTTTCACCAAAGAAAGAAAATTGGCATGCTAAACTTTAGGTCAATTATTGTAAGTTTAGTCATTCACGCACGCATGTAATCATATAACGAAATGTTTAAATTTTACAATATAGTTCACATAACTAATGTCTCTTGAAAAAGTGCTGCGATAGTAAGATTCGTTAAACTTGCTAAAATTCAATTACTGTAAGTAGTGTTCGATTAATTATTTCTTACCAACAAAGCCTGCCCATAATTATACGTTGATAACCAAGCTATGTTATGCTCAACGCATCTATGACTGATAGTCAAATATTCCATTTTCTCTTTCAAGACTTAAATTTAACCATGAACCTAAATCTAGCTTCCAAAAACTATACTCTAATAGCTCTAGCTTAGCGTAGGGAAAGACGCTAAATTACTAGCGGCAACAAGCACCCTTAACGTT
>JAOTRO020191345.1:0-10556 GCA_028566515.2 Pyracantha coccinea | reverse complement strand
AGTTGACATATTATTAACCCGTTAAAATTAACTAATCTAAATGTTAACCATTTTTAAACGTACATGTATATTACGTAGACATATACTTAAAATTTAGTAGTTTATTTTTTTTTTTTTGACAAACGATATTATTTACATTAAGGAGGAATGGGTAAGCTTAGACTCACAATGGACTAGCAATAATGTGATTCATATACACCTTTGGTTAGAATTGAACCTAAAACTTCTCACTTACATGTGAAGAGGTATACCATTAGACCGTAGTACTAAGTAGCAAATTTACTAGTTATTAAACACACTTATTTGTTTACACTTTAGTAAATAATGAAATTTAAATATTAAGTAACAGCTAGTGATCCTACAACACTCAAATTACATGATTTAAGCCTAACCTAACATGTATTTTGGTTTATTAATCACTCATAATCACTTTAGGAATAAGAAATAAACTAAATAATCCAAACTCGGAAAACATGTCTAACCCAACCCTCCTTAGAATTGTTTAGATGGGTTGGTTTGTCTATTTTCTTGGGTGGAAAAGGTTTTCAATAATGCCAATTTGGGCCTATTGGGTTAGCCAAAGGTTGAAGTCCAACCCAACCAACCCAGATAATGCTCATTGCTCAACCTTACTCACAACGATTTAGCATCAGCAACTGAACTACATGTCTGAGCAGATTCAGACAAACAAAAAAAATACACTACTCTACCCCCTAATTTGTCTAGTTAACCCTGATTTGTTTGGTTAACATTGACCCACTTTTTGATCACACACCTTCTCACAATCCCCTTAGAGCAACTTCACCTCTAAAAAATGAGCTGGTCCAAAGTCTATTTAATTCACCCAAATAAATAGTTATTGACTCCAATGAACACTAATTTGCCAAGTGCATCTTCACCCCTAAAAAATGAGTTAGGTAAGAGTCTAGTCAATTCGTATTAAAATATTATTAATTTTTTTTTATAAAATAATAAAATAATATTTTTATTTTTAATTTCGGATAGATTTTTTAACCAATCTTGTCACGTCATGTGTCATTTTCCGAAAGTACAATTTTTGTGAAAGATGGTTATGTATTTATATATATAATTTTTTTTTTGTATTTTTAAACAATTTTTTATTAAGTTAGTAATTTGGACCATTGGATTTTTAAAAACAATGAAATCCAACAGCCCAAAAGTGGACATGTGGCCCACAATAAAATTCAGACATTTTTTTAATGCTGGAACGCGTGCCCACGTGCCAGCAGCAAAAAAAAAAAGAAGAAATTCACATGACTGACATCAACCTGGCGTTATGTAGGCGGGTCTCTTGCTTAGTTGACTTCCCTACCCAAAAGCCTGGGTGGATATTGGTTTACTTCCATGATGCTCCTACATAAAATTTGACCGTAAGAAATTGTTTCTGCTCACAAACTCGAATCAAATTTGACCGTAAGAAATTATTTCTGCTCACAAACTGGAAAGGTCGAGCGTATCGCAACATGATAACTTGTAACAATAATGATGGCCAGAAATGAGACTTCCAGGAATTACTCGTTTGTGTTTGTGCCCAGTGGGTATGTTTCATCAAAAGGTTTCTCGTTTGTTTTTTTTGGTCAAACTTAAATAGGTACTTGGAATAATTGACGATGTAGCCCGAGTACGCCAATTAAGGCACATACGATACAATGCAACTTCAAATGCTCAAAAAATGAATGAAGGTTTCAACTAGAACTTGACATGTCCTCTCGAATAGTTAAATAGACCAACTAAATATACTAATAACACCCATCTACTTGAACCATATCTCAAACCACATGATATGGAAGCTGATAGTTGAATTCCTCGTGGTCTATAAAATTTAGTCTAAAAACGTCTTCCTAATATTTTCCTCACAAAATATTCCACTTTCTCTCCAATGCTATACATATACTTCTCAGGCAAACCCCAGCGCTCAGCGGATATCCAGAAACTGCAAGTACACATACAGATTTGTTATCAGCAAATAAAATCGGAAAGACAATATAAGGATGGCAATGAAAGGAAACATCAGACTCAAATAAAACTATTCAGTCTTGGAGAACAATAAAAAATATTCAAAGGATGGAATCTGGTACCGCGACTTCTCACTCAAAGCAAAGAATATTACCAAGGGAGAGTCATAGGGTCGATATACTGTTTAGTGTGATTATCACGCCACCATGTGACCAATCCATTCAAGTTATAACACTAGGAATCTATTTGTTAATGGAATATCTATATAGCCTACTTATATTATGACATTTGAATTAGTAATGTTGCATGGCAGCGTGACTGACACTCAAATTCCAACATAAGCATCACTTGTGTACGTGGTGAATATTCCTTGGTTGCAAATGTTATGGACATGTATCAAGCCTAGGTTGTTTAGGTTGGTACCTACTAAACGTGATTTTCATTTTTCAGGCTTACTGATTAGTTTGGTTGCTTGGAAATCTGATGGGCAGTAGCGATAAGCTGCTGTCGAGCGGGTAAAATAGGGCTAAATCGCCGTAGAAGCAAATACATTCCAAATAATGAAAGTTATAACTTATAAGAGACCAACCTGATATGAAATCATCCACATATTCGCTATCAATTTTCCAGTGAGCCATGGCACCAACCTGAAAATCAGGTTAGTTAATGAACTAATGAACAAACCACCAGATAGTAAATGTATGATGCGAACAGATGAGGGGAAAGTATAATGCTCATACCACAAAAACAAGGTTGGCCTTATCGCTGATAGCATTTACATACTCCAGTAGCTGAGCTGACTTATGCGAACTGGCGGAGAGTCCTGAAGTGACGGCATGTTTTCTGTATAAGGAAGCTTTTAAATGAAAACAGAACTATGCATTATCGGAGGCTTACCTATTTTGATGGAGTTGGCAGGCAAATGCTGAGCTACAGGGTTCTGAACCACACGCAAGAGTGTCTCACGTCGACCCTTGGCCTTAATGCGGAGCTTTTGCAATAGTTGTGCTGCAAACAATAGATTAAAACAGGCTTCGAGAAATTAAAAGATGAATTTGAAAAGAAAACAACATGGAGGAAAATGGCTAGGAATATATTAATAACGTTTCAGTCTGTTAACAAAGGAGTAACATCTCATAGCACAAAATTTGTCCAATGATTTTGGTATGCGAGCATGTGGTTCAACTTTGATGAGAACCCCTTCGTCAGTTTTAACATATACCCGCTGTAGTCTGCCGGCCATACAAAGTCGGGAATCCATAATTTGAAGGAGGGCTGAACATACAAACGGATTTGCAAAATAAAAACAATTGCTGAGACAAAAGCAAAAGTGATTTTTGCAATTGCAGAACGATGATATGCAATTTCTGATTCAAGTTGTCATATATATTTGAGGGGAATGTAATGAGTTCAATCAATCATTCTCAATCTTTAAAAAGTCACTAGGCACCTCACCTCGTGAACAATGTCAGGTCTGTCTCTATAAGGATCCATATTCTTTTTCCGTAAGAAGTTCGCGTGTATTTCTGGATTTAAAATTTGGTACTTCTGAAACATGGAAATATATTTAAGGTAAATGAAAAGTAACGAACAAGGTAGCAAAAGAAGCAGAAAAATTAAGGAGGCAGGTATTACAATAAAAATGGTTACCTTCCCGACATAAGCAGGCACCAAGGAAGCCTTTTCAAGAACAAAAGTAACGCCAGGGTTCATATTCTGGTTCGAAGGAGCAAGAGGAATCCCGGAAACTTGGCGCATAGAATCTTCATTACTGTTCTGTTCAACTCCTTTCACTTCCGAGATGTCCCTCGAATGACGCCTTGAGCATCGCTCTAAGGCTTTTCCCTTCATTTCTCTCTTTTCGATCCTGGAATATAGTGTTCAAAATATCTATATAGTTAATGAGGTGAGTCTATCAACTCATTCAGATTTAGTCAAAATTAGAGAAAATTGCTTAAAAGAATTTTAAAAGTTTGAAATCTGCAATGAGTTATGACAAAATTTCTCTAGTGGATAGGTGAATATCGTCGATATTCATTGATTTTCCTATGTCAAAATTAATGTAGGATGAAGTTTGAATTACACTCCTTTCTATATCGATACTTGATTTTTCAAATATTTCGAAGAAAATATCGACAATTTCGCAAATATTTAAACACTGGAATACCATTGAATTGCTAATTACGAAAAGAATGGCAGGGCCATTTGCTTTCACCGATGTCGGAAAAGAATTATGGTGTGTGCATGTGTGCATGGCAAAGAGATTAAAACAAAATATGGCACAGAAATTAATAATAAATAATGAAGATATGCGATCTATGAATAATCAAGCGTGCATTGCAGTCTCGGAGTCCCTAAACCCTAAACCAAATATGAAAGTAAAAATGCTTATTACCTTGTTTTAGAGGTCTTATTTGGATTCGAAACTTTGTGGGTCTTCATCGAATCAGAAAGAAATCAGGGAGGGGATTGGGGGGCTTCAGTCTTCAGTATTCTGTCGTCGATAGCTAACAGCTAATAGCTATAGCAAGCGAGCAAGGAGAGAAAGAGTCTAAGACTCGAGAGAACAAATAAGTATAAAATTGTTTCTTTTATAGACGAATCCAAAATCAGCTGCAGGGATGTCCTGGTCTTGGAGCCATCGGCGTTACGGTTTTTTTTTTTCCTTGAGATTTTTCTTTTTCTTTTGACACACATATCAACAAGTAATTCATAATAATCGAAAGACATAATCAAAATATAATTCCGAGTATAAAATTGAGTTCATTCTTTGTGGTGATGTTCATGTAATCAAGTTTAACACATGAAATTTAAATTAAGTTTAGAAAATACTTGGATGAAGAACTCCAAACACCAATAAGATTCCTCTCAAGAACTACAAAAGCGCTGATAACATATTGTCGAGAAAACTTAATTAGAGTGAGAGAACGAGAGAGAGAGAGAGAAAGGAACTTGTATTTATATTAATCCTTCTATGGTTTAGGAATTCATTTTTTTTTTTCCAAGTACATCGATATTTTTATACTAGGGGATGAGAGTTCGGATAAGCCACACAATGACTAACCTAATTTGGGATCGAATTCGCCATCCACGAGATTCGAACCTACAACTTCTCACTTTTAAGTGAAGAGGAATATCACCAAATCGTAGTACTGAGTGTCGATTTAGGAATCCCTTAACAGATACAATAAGCACATGATCCTAACCGACGAGCCATGTTAAATTCGTACTTTGATTTTACGCACTCACACATAAATGCTTATATTTACAACATCTGCAAGTTTGCAACCGCAATATAAAATAAAACTCTGTCTCTGTCTCTCTAAACATGGGTTCGTTTTGCTGGTGGGGGCAGCTTCTGGTAAGACTACAGTTTGCGATAAGATTATACAGAAGCTTCATGATCAGCGTGTTGTTCTTGTTAACCAGGATTCCTTTTATCATAATCTAACTGATCGAGAAGGAACTTAAATGAGTACAGGAATTAATAAAACTTTGACCATCCTGATAGATGCATTTGACACCGAGAACTAATGACGACGATCAACTAGTTATTTTCGGCAGTGATGGAAATCAGCTCAACTTGGATTGACTAGTATTGTGCTGGCCTCTACCTTTCAGTGTCGAAGAAATTGACTTCATCAAATTGAATAACCATCCCTTTTTTTTTTTTTTTTTTTTTGAGGTAATACTCGTGTTTAGATATCTTCGGCGCTTGTACAAACCTTAATTAGTATTTAATATATGACTCAAAGGATCTTCCATTTATGCTCCAACGACTCGCAAATCAACCCTATGCAGCCTTTTGCACTCAACGGATAATTTGAAACTGCAGAGCCAAACAAATGCAACATTAAGATATTAATAGCTTCCAGCATGACATAGAGAAGTCAAGTGAAAATGAAACTGGAAGAAAAATAAAAAACCAGCCGACCAAGAACAGACAACACTAAAAATTTATACATACACACAGACGTAACAGGCAAGTTGTTTTGCCTATGCCAATTCAACAAGGATGTTAAGGAATAAATGCCTTTTTGACAAACATACAAACAACCCAGTGAACGAGCTGCTTTTGTTCGTCATACACAATATACATACTGACACAATAAGCTAACCTTAAAAAGTGTGAGAACCGGGGCAGCTCCTCATATATCGAAGGGAAGCAGGATAAATAAACAAAAGCAATCACAACCCTTCTAGTACAAACGGCCTCAATCATAATGAAAATGACTGAGACAAGTAGAAAATGACCACTTCAAACCAATAATAACCGAAATTCAAAGCCTGCATCAGCTTATCGTAAAGAGATCAATTTTTGGTAAGTTGTTAAATATAGGAAGGATCAAGTTACGCCATTGGAGTTATTTACCATCTCAGTTCTTATTTGTACTACTACAGCAGCTTTTCACGTGCACATTTTTTCTCATCAATGAATTTCAAGTACTGAGATACAAAAAATCATCATCGCAGAAAATCCTAAACCCTAAACAATTAAGCCTATCCAATATCTACTTCTGTCAACCATCCGCTCCCCAGTTTTGATAAGATTCGAGTTTCCTATATTCCACAAAATCCTTCGATCGCTGTTCTTTTTACTCAAGAATTCAAACTCGACCACCAAAAATCACCTTTTCAAGCTCAAAAGTTCAGATACACCATCTTAGTTTCTTAACATCTATTCACGTTTCTCATCGACATTTATAAAAGCCACATTATCACATAGCTCAAGTATAAATTACCTGATATTAAATCATCTGTACACTCATTGATCTTCCCATGGGCCAGTTCACCCACCTGAACATGTATAAAAAGCCGTCATGCGGATTTCAAATTTCACATACAAAAAAGAGCACGAAGTAGAGACCTATGAACTGAAATTTAGAATCTCAAACATACCACAAAAACAAGATTCAATTCATCACTGGCAGAATTAACATAGTCATCAATATCAACCACTTTTTCTGAACTATAAGAGAGTCCTGTAAACCCAGTACAACAGGCATTAGTCAAAGTCAGTAAGATCAGAATACTAAATAGAGGTAGGCAATGCTCACCTACTACACGAGAGTTGACCGGTAAATGTCGGGTTACAGGTTCCGCAATGACACGCATAAGAATTTCATTGGTATCTTTGGTCCGTATGCATTTTTTATCTAGTAACTCCACTTTAAAAATTGCAAAAGTCAAAACACAAAGCAATCTGTAAGTTCCATGGATATATTTTGATGATGCAGAGTGAATATAAGACAACTAGGAATAGAAGCTAACTTACGCATGACTCCACAAAAGCGCCTACACGTTCTTGGTATACGAACATGGGGTTTAATCTCAAATAACACTCCATTATCTGTTTTCACATACACAGCTCCTACCATACCAGCTTTATTAAGTTTGCTATCAAAAATCGCACGAAGAGCCTGGATGGGTAAAACACTTAATAAATTTATAAATTAAAAACAGCAAAAGAAACACAACATAGACTACATATTACTGAGACATGATCCAATGCTAAAATCTGAGTGGCATTCTACAGTAACCCTTATGCTAACCTCAATTCCTATGAATGAACTTCGACCCCAAATTTGCAAAGCTAGGACCCTTCTTTTATGCATCCAGAAATTCTCGGTGCAATCAATAACTCAGTAAGTTTTGTCACTGATACTGTGATACATTATAATCAATGATATCAACACCTTATCAAAAACCTTTAGTTTGTTCACTTATAAGTATTTTCATTAACCTAAGATTATAACTCCACTATATAGAAACCTAACCAAACTCATATAAGAAGAATGCAATCAATGTAACTTGTACGTTGTTGCTCAAGAGCAAACCTGGTAGACAACTCCAGGCCGATAATTATTCTCATCTTTCTTTTGTTTCAGGGCATCAGCGTCTTCCTCTGAATCCAGAATCTTCCACCTCTGAGAAAGGAAAAGAAAAAGGTAAAAATTGAGGGAATAAAATTCTACACAAATAAATAAACAAAATAATTAAAAAAGCCGAATATCAAAATAATTTTTTCTTGAAGAGTTTCCCGTACCTTTCGAACGACGCCCTTTCTCAGAGAAGCATTTTCTACTATAAAGGTTGCCCGACGGACCTCAACATTCGGCGGCGGGGACGGTACAATGGCATCATGCGTGACGTCATTATCTGTTAACTCTTCTGTTGTTGTCGATTTTTCTTCCAACTTCCGCTTCACAGTCTTATTAGATAAATCCTGCGCCTCCGACTCCGACTCCGACTGCCTCCTCTTCCGCCTCGCCATGTTGTACTAGTAGTGTTCCTCCGGTAACTAGGGTTCGTGACAAGAGAAAGAAGGAGAGAGTTCTCTATCCCGAATAGCCCTGTACCATTCCAAACTCATTATTTCAATCCTATCAATACTAGGCTTGTAAATACAGCCTAGGCCCGATGGGTCGGTCTGAGTTTGGTTTGTCGCCCAATGACCCGGCCTTTGTTAGGGCTTGCCCGATCTAGTTCTGTGATTATCTTTTTAAATACAAGCGATATCCTTACTCTAGACTAAAAGGAGAGGAGGAGAGTTTAAACCTGAGATGCAGTGGATTAAAAAGAAAACCCCAACCGGGCGATCCACTACTTGCATAAAGTTAAAACTTATTAATTTAGTATTGACTTATTTATCTATAATTATACAATTTAATTGATTCATTAAACTAATTAAATCGTTTGGTTCAAATGACGACTAGTAATACATTGGTAAGAGACCATAGGTTCAAATATAAACATCGATAAGATAAGCACCACTGACGACGAAGAAGCATGAGTTCATATTAGGTGGTTGTGGTTAGTCGAAAGAGATGATGGTGTGTTATTAGGGACGACACAGCAGGCCCAAAGGTGAGGATGAATGCGAACGCTGGGGTGAGGGCAAACGAACACGAAAGATCGAATGCATCGCAACACAATAACTTATGCCAACGATGTTGACCGGTAATGTGACTTGCAATGAATTACCCGTTTGTGTTTGTGCCCAGTTGGGTATGTTTGCCTCAACGAATTACTTGTTTGGTTGTAAATTGGTACTTGGAATAATTGACAATGTAGCCAAGTAGGCTAATTAAAATGCGACATCAAATGCTCAAAAAATTGAATGAAGGTTTCCAACTAGCACTTGACTTATCTTCTCCAATACTGAAGCACTGCACTCTTATTCCGTTAACAAGTATCTAATGCCATTAAACTTGTCAACTTGCATAGCGTCCGTGATACAGACCATAAATTAAACAAAAACTCCGCAAAAAAGCTCCATAATTCTTCCATCCATCCTCCGCAACCAAGATAGCACGCTCACAAGAGCTTTTAATCCGTACCATACTAATGACAGTTGTTTCACAAAATATTCCACTTTCTCTCCAATGCTATACATATACTTCTCAGGCACACCCCAGCGCTCAGCGGATATCCAGAAACTGCAACATCACATACACATTTATTAACAGATAATATCAGAAACCAAATCAAAATTATATCTTAGTCCATGAGGAGGAACCACCAGACTCCAAGACTACTATTTACAGTCTTGCAGAATAATAAAAAACTTCCAAGGATGGAATTCATCACCGAGACTTCTCACTCAAAGAAAAAAATATTACCAAGGGAGAGCCATCGGGTCTATAAACTTTTCAGTGTGACAATCCCACCACCATGTGGCCTAATCCTTGTTTAAGAAATCCCAACCGACCAAAAACTTGCACAACTACTCCCTGAGCGTCCCCAATGGGCTCCCTAGATGAGCTAAAACTTTAGGAACTAAGCATGGTTGGTGTAGAAATATTATAGAGATTTTCTAAATAACTTTTTCTGTTTTAGCAAGAATTTAACTTAATAAATTATGATTCCCTGAATTAGAAAGCATTATTGGAGATGCTCTAAGACTACTTAATAAATCTCAATCCTATTAGGACTACATAAAAAATAAAGGCAAACATGACATATAAAACAACTAAAACCCTTAACCAACTTGGAACCTTCAAGTTGCCCCTACCTCACTCCACTGGGTTTGATAGAAAAACTTGTCCGCGAGGCTAGTATTTCTTAACGGTAGCATCCATAAATCAGTCCTTATTTTCATTTCAGTAGTACCATCATTTTCAGGAAAACATGCCATGTAGCTTGAAAAGTTATAACTTATATGAGACTAACCTGATATGAAATCATCCACATACTCGCTATCAATTTTCCCGTGAGCCATGGCACCAACCTGAACATCAGGTTAGTTAATGAACTAACGAACAAAACAGCCAGATAGTAAATGGGTAATGCGAACAGATGATAGGAAAGTATAATGCTCATACCACAAAAACAAGATTGGCATTATTGCTGACAGCATTTACATACTCCCGTAACTGAACTGCCTTTTGCGAACTGACGGAAAGGCCTGAAGTGAGAGCGTGTTTGGTGTTAGGGAAAGTGTTTTAATGGAAACAGAACAGTGCACATTATCGGAGGCTTACCTATTTTGACAGAGTTGGCAGGTAAATGCTGAGATAAAGGGTTCTGAACCACACGCAAGAGTGTATCACGTCGACCCTTGGCTTTAATGCGGAGCT
>JAOTRO020191319.1:0-10557 GCA_028566515.2 Pyracantha coccinea | reverse complement strand
CCAACATGATAAATAGATCGAAGAAGAAACTTTTCGACCACTCCGGCTTCCGATGCTTCTCGTATAGGATGGAGGAATGACGCCGAGTAACCACATTTCAAAAAAAAAAAATTAGTTTTATTCTAAATTACACAACTAATAACATATTTGTTATTATTTTTTAATGCAGGCAGAGTCTAAGTTTCTTGAGATTGACATGTTCAGAGAACTGTACGCGCATCCTGGGGATGAGATAACGGAGGAGCTTCATGTAAGTTTTTGTAATTTTTACATTTATAATTATTCATTTTAAATAAATGTTATATAAATATTAATTAACGTGGTTTTTTGTAATTATAGGCTACTATGGTGGAGAGGAGCCAGGGTGTTCTAGAGGAGGTAGCTTCCCAGTTTTCCCTTGACACCTCGATCGAGGAGGTGGGCCACCCCAGGATGTGGGTCTTCTTGTCATGACAAACACCCTCGACTAGAGACTCGATCCTAGGTCGGGAAAGGTGTATTGGGGCATGGGAAATGTTTGCCATCGTGAGACAGGAGCCTCCTTTTCCACCTCGACCTCGAGACAGGTCGCATCGTTGACGGAGAAACTCCAACAGCAGGTGGCGCCCCAAAATGAGCACATTGCCACCCAGACTGCCCACATCGCCACCCAGAATGCCCATATTGCTGCCCAAGAGTCTAGGATGGCCCATATCCTCACCACACATCAAATGTCCAGCTTCAATATCCCCGCCGCTACACCTCCTCCTCATACACCTTGCGATAAAGAAAAAATCGTCCTTTAAAACCTTCATCGCCGAAAATGTTCATCACTAGCTGTTACGGCTGCCCCTGCAGCACCACTGCACGCTGCTCCTCATGTGGCTACCCCTCCAGCACTGCCGCTTTTTATTGCATCAGCTTGGGGAGCTTGTAGACCCATAACCCCAAGATTTCAGGTTACCACTTGGGGGACAAATCCCAGCGTGCTTCCGGAGTTCCACGTGCAGGAGCATGGGGATGGGCACATTTTGAGTTGCCTTAGATCTTATATGTTGTATCTTACATCACACTTTCCCAATCACTTTTGTTGTTGAATTTGTTCGAATTGGAAAATTTCTTATTAATAATCTTAATGGTTATCCCAATCGTGCAATCTTATTACTAATTAGTATTTATGTCTCTACTAATTTTCAGTAATTACACCTTTCAGTGAAAGGTAGATTTGCGAAGTCTAGTGTATTGGGTTTAGAATCTGTAGATTGGCCCGTTGCGAGTGATTTTCTCACAAGTGCTTATATATATATATATATATATAAACGTTGAAATTTTGCTAAAAGTTTAAGCGCTAACTGAAAAAGCACTTGCTATTGTTTCCTCTGAAAGCAGTTATAGGTTATTCATCATTTTTTGTCAAACTTTGTCGAAAGAACTTTTGATTTTTTGAAAACGCTTTGTATATATGTACTCAAAGAGTCCAACCCGTTATCTACATCCCAAGGTCCAAGAAAATTGTAGTCATCCACTGTTCGATCTTCATTCGATGGTGGAGGAACAAATACAAACGACAGAAGTTAAATGACCACCTACCGTTACTGTCAGATTAGGATTGAACTGTTGACTACAATTTCCTTGGACCTTGGGGCCTATAAGAACATGTCTAATGTGGTGGTAGTGTCCAATGCGTTGGAGAGTAAGGAAGGTGAACTACAACACTTGTGGAAAAAAGAAATCCTAACTAATGTGGTGGTAGTGTCGAATGCGTTGCTAACTTCTGTATCTTCCAATTGTGACCAAGAAAAAAAACTCGTCTTGGCTCCTAGGTTCTAGAGCCTAAAGACAAGGTTGTTAGTCACTGTGAAGTTCACGAATCTCCTGCATTGGACTCAACTGCTTCAATTATATTTGTGCAAATATAAGTGCGCCGAATCGATACCAGAGTGTATGGACACAAATGCTCAAAGCAGATAAGTGTCTTGATTGTAAATATGGATCGAACTTGGCCACTCTTACCAGACTTAGGAATTTGAACCTAGTCTTTCCTTAGTATTCAATTCACTCCTTGTCCAAATCAAATCCCCAGAATATTATGAATCTTATTATGCCATCCTGGTCTTTGAAGACTCCTGACTAAATCACAACTTAGCCGAATTCAATCTTGATTCTCAAGAAATCCACCATTAATTTAAACTCGGCTAAACCACTTAAGGCTGGGCTTTTATCCAAACAGACATGAGACTTAGGAGTCTGTCTAACTCTAGGCCTAGCACAAAATCATACTCGGCCCAAATCCATTTTCTTGGGTCCAAACACATTTGTATGTGATATAATGTTAAGCAGTGATTTTTGTTGGTGACTTTTTTGTTTTTCTTATATATCCAACTTTAGAAAGTCATCAACTCGACTGTCATCATCACTATTTGTTAATGTAAATCAATCATTAAGGCGAATATGTAATACTGCAAATTAAATACACATCTAAAGGGCCACGAGCACATATTTCATTTCGATTCAGGTACGTAAAAGACGGACATGCTGTATTAGCCTAAGCCTATCACCAGAAACAAACACCACCAAAAAATCAATTAGTGTGAAGCATAATTTTAGGGTGACCAAAACGAAGGATCCAAATTAGTTACCTTTTTTCCTTTCTCATAAGTAGCAATTCTCAAATGAAAAAGAAATGTCAAAGGTAGACACGAATGGAGAGAGTGATGCTTGGAAGGGGCGAAACACTACATTACCTCAAATTACTATTTGCCCGACCAACTATATTCCGTTGGGCAACAGTGGTCAACTTTTTTTTTTTTTCTTTCCAAAAGCCCTTTGCATGACAATTGACGTTTGATGGGCAAAGTAATAGTCGTTTCAAATTTTGTCGTGTAAAGGTGTATTCTATGATTTAGGGTTTGGAGTTTAATGTTCGTTGGGCAAGATTTAATTGTTCGCCAGGCAAAGGTGATGGGCATTTTGGCATATTCAATTCTTTTGAAGATTTTCACAATCAGCAAAATTTATTTCAACAAGCCAACCATCAATATAGTTGGTATATATTATGAGATGACATAGCCCAAAAATCACCCAAATACAAGTTTATGAGATTGGGTAACAAGACGAAATCCTTCAACAGTTACAATAGTATCATCATGTTTAACGGTTTTTTTAGCTTTGATTTGATGATTTTTTACAACTACGCTCCTCAATCCTAGAGAATACAACGAATAAACCTGATTATCAATTTAAAATATTTACACAAGTGGTTACCATAAAACCTTACGTTTACTTATGGAAGTATAAAATAAACTCTAAATGTTTGTTGAATATATTGTTTTGACAGGATACGCAATCTGTGAAATTAATTTCAATGATCCAACCATCAAACTCGTTTCAATATAGAACAAGATCACATACGCTAAAAACTTACTTTTAGGGATTAGGTAATGGGACTAAAGCCTTTGACGGTTACAAACGTATCATCACAATTTAACAGTTATTTTAGCTTCGATTTGATGATTTTTTACTACGCTCCTCAACCCTAGAAGAATACAATCAACAACCTGATCATTAATTTAAAATATTTACGCTAGTTGTTACCACAAAATCTTACGTTCTACTCAATGGAAATATAGAATAAAATTCTAAGTGTTTTGTTGAATCTATAATTTTGACGAGATATGCAATCAAGAAAACTAATTTCAACGACTCAACCGTGTGAATAGAGTACAAGATTGCATAGGCCAATAATCGCCAAAAATAAACTTTCAGGGATTATATAGCAGGACGAAAGCTTCAACAGTTCGAAATGTATTGTCACGATTTAACAACTATATCACCTTCAATTTTGGTGAATGTTTGCAAGGATGCTAAGTGAGGATAAAATTACAAATTGAATTGACCTGAATGATCTTTTAACCATTTCAAAATAAATTAAAAAATAGGAAAAAAATTGAATTTTTAGTGTTTGCCCACACTCTAATACCTAACTTCATCGGGCAACAATGCTTAATTCGTTAGGCAAGCCTTAAGATTCCCCCATTTTTTCCCCAAAACATCAAATTTCCCTCCAAATTTAATAATTTCTTGATGACATATTGTACATTTCGTCGGCCGAAGGTTTATTCCCACCACTTTTTTTAGACAAACATTTAACTGCGCAGTTTTTCTACTCAACCTTTGCCCAATGCATTATATAAGTTTGCACGATTAATTTTTAGGTTAGAATACTCATGCAAAATTTTATACCTTTGTCCAACGGACTAGTATGTCAAACAAAGGTTTGATACTTTATATCAGATTGAGAGCCTTCTTCTTCCTCCTCGCATCGTTATCTCGTCTTTCTCTCCCTCTCTCTCTCTCCGGCCTCTTTCTCTCTCACCCAGCTCTTTGTCCTATCTCTCTATAACCATCGCTTTGTCCATCTCTCTCTCCTCAGTGTCATCTCTCTCGTCCATCTCTCTCTCTGAGCCCCATCTCTCTCTCCCCAAGCCTCTTCCCTCCCTTGCTCGCCGGAATGATCCTAATTTCCACTTTTGAATATTGATAGTATTTGAAGTTTGAAGTTTGTTGAATATTAACATATTTATTAATTATTTGAAATTTTTAATATTATATTGATTATTCAAATTATTTGAAGTTTGTTGAATAATTCTATTTTTTCTTTTATATATATTCAGATAATTTGAATTTTGTTGAATTTGAGATATTTATTTATTATTTATTCCATATCTAGGAAATATTTTGAAATATGTGAAATTTGTAGGAGATTTGTGAAATTTGGGAAATACGTTGGAAATTTGTAGGAAAATTGAGAAATTCGTAAGAAAATTGGTAAATTCTTAGGAAAATGGGGAAATTTGTGAAATTTGTAGGAATTTTAGAAATTATTGTGTTTTTTTTTTCTTTCCATGTATGACATCGCAGTTGATCACCAGTGGTCGCCGTTTTGCCTTTGGTTCATGTAAGAGTGGCCTGGCGCCAAAGATATGCAGCTGCACCTAGGCAGGCATTGCCGAGTCGGCCGCTGCTTTATCAAGCAGGGTGCCCCTATCTACTAGGCATGTTCACAACTAGAGAAGCCATGAGGCTTTGCCAGCCTCAACCCCCTGTTGGCGTCGCTTAGGCTGATGTCGATTTAGTCGCCGTGCGCCTAGAGGATGACAGAAAACTCCCAGCATGGAAGTAAGTCAAGGTACAGGCGATCTGTAGAGGTTTTTCCTCGAGCTAGATCACTCACGTAACGCAAAACATGACCATGGTCAATTCAACCCACTGCATCGGTGGGTGAGCTCGAAAGTCAATAGCTTGTTAACTCACGACATGTGTGCCATCATCCTTCCACATGGTCGCCCTTTCATGGAAAAAGTTCTCCCCTCAGATGCGGATGGAGATGATACGACAGATCTTGGTAAGTGTGAAAGTTTTTTAATTTATTATTTTCATTACTTCTACTTATTTAATGAATTTTTTAAACTAATACACTTATTATTATTATTATTATTTTATTTAAGGTAAGCTTCGCCATCGACATGAAGCACCCGGGTATGTCCGAGTACATAAATCGAGTGTGGCTGGCAATATTTAAGTAAGTATTTCGTTCAAAATTAAAAACACTTAAATAATTTAAAGTTATGATCGATAATCTTTATTGGTTTCTCTTTTTTTTTTTGTAGGCTTCTATGTCACAGAAGAAAGAAAAATACCTCGCTAACTTCTTCCGATGGCAATTGGACACGCTGATCGAGAGCTGACATTTGATCCCAAGGTGTCTCTACAGTTGTTCTTGATGGATGGGGTTAGGCAACATAAAGTTAAAGAGATACACAAATTAAGAGTAGGTCAGGTTCGGGACCTCGAGGGATCTTCAGCATCTAGCTCTCAAACTCTAAGTAGGACGCCTTCTAGACTATCATGCCCGAACGCTGGGTCGATGAAAAAATGAACCCCACACCCGGTGCACAAAAATAAATAAAAACAAAAAGAAAAACAAATTTCTCTTATTCAAATAATTTGAAAACCTTACATGGTGTACAAAATAAATAAAAACCCTTAAATCCTTCATTTAACACAACCTTTGTTTGTCTAGCACCTGTCTTGCGAAATAACTCATCAATAAAACAAAAATACCTCATACAGAGAGTAGAATATATAATATGCCAGTCAAGCATGCTGTTTAATCCACTTTACAAAACATATATCATAATTATATCAAAAGCTTTCGCCACAGAATTCCATATCACATCGCCCCTTCACATGTTGGTTATCCTTCATAATATATAGCTCACCACGTGACCCTTAAATTAGCCATTCTGCCCTAATGTCCCCATGTGCCTACATTTATCCCTTGGATAACCCAACACTAAAGTTCTCATGCTGTATGAACAATCTCAATAGTTCCACATGGAACGTATATATATGCATCAAAAAATTTACATGAAATCAAACACGGTTGACATGAAATAGAGAGATATTTGAAAATAGATCAAATCCCACGATAACTCATGGTTTTTGTTTATCGGAAGAAAAAAAAGAAGATATTTTGAACACATTACATAAACCACTTATCTCGATCAATAACTATAAATTCGGCAAGACAAGGTCACTAACAATCTCCACACATCGAAACTGTGAACTCTACTTCTTTCTTTCTCTTTCCCCTCACTCCCTTTTCCTGTATGGAACCCTCGATGCATGCTCTGCATGCTGCCATATTTTTCGCCGTGTAAAAGCAACGGAGCAAAGCTCCCTATTAATAGTAGTACAGGTTGGCCAAAAGACTTGGTGCTAGTTAAAACAATAACAAAATAAGGGTAGAAATAGCTAGATTGACATAGAGGAGTTGGTTCCTATCTCAGAGTAAAGAAAGCTGTCAATTGCATGAGTCAATCATGCAACACGTCCTCAACCTCCATACTTGCTGGACTGACACATCCTACTAATTTGCATGAAGCAGTCAAGCCACCTCAAGCTATAGTCACTAGCATGCAATGCAAAGATGACAAGGCTTCTTGATAATTCTTATCAACTAGCAACATGGTGGAGCTTATCAATTGATAACCATGACTAAGCTATTAGGTTTTCATGCAAAAGGTAGCTACCTATTGAAAGTAGGGTTAGGGTTTAGGGTATGGCTGACGGGTATGGCTGAGTTGGTGACTTGGTTGGTGGCATGGCTGTCACATTTCTCCTAGTTTGATCTTGTAGAGTTGTTGTATCTTAGGGCCCATGCTTGTATCTTAGTTCCCATACCGATAGGGTATGGTTGTAGCTTTTCACCTTACTTTCTTTTGATGCTTGTTTTATGGAGCTGTTGTAGAGTATTTGGTTCTCTTCTCTTTTGCTCCTTATATATCTTGTATCTCCTTGTGTTTGTTCTTATGAAATATAATACAAACCAAACACTCAAATTACAACACTACCACACGTAGCAGGTGGTGTTAAGCTAATTACCAATACAGTCAAATTCTAGGGTTATAGGTCCGAGTAAACATAAATATAATCTACAGGTTCTCACACATACCTGCAATTGGAAAATGGAGTTAGTGGCCCTGCGCCCAGTGGCGAAGTTATTAAGGCGTAGAGAGGGGTGGCCGCCCATATTCTCATCGGAAAACATGTCTACAAATCTTGGTTTGTTGCCCTGCCGCCCCTCTGGTCTCGCCGGGCTGCTATTCTCCAATTCCTAGTATCAAATCAGTTCTTCCAGCATCCCCCCTCCTCCGTTCTGTTGGCCCCTTGCCTTCCAGCATTCTGGCCAAGCCGCCAGCTGCATCAACTAGCAGAGTTTGTCTCCCAATTTTTAAGTAAGTTTTGTATTTTCTAAATTTAAATTATCCTTAACTCTAATTGATCATTTAATACGAAATTTGTTTAATTGATAGAATCATAGGATAATAGTTATTGATCATAGATATGGATTTTATGATTATTGATGAAAGAAATTGTTGTTTAGGGTAAAAATTCAATTGTTGGCCTATTTGACTGAAGGATTATGGAGAGATTGAGAGAGACGGTGTGGTAAGCATTGAGAGAATTGGGTGAATTTTGCAACGTTTCTCACCCCCATTGTGTCTTGATTTATAGCAGTAGGGAAAGTAAATTCTTTGCCCCAATACGATTACAACTTTAATAGGATAATATCTAATATAACAAGTTATGGTAGAATCCCACAAGGATATCCTAAGATACAATAGGATTTACATGATCACATTCCAAAACTATTAGGACTGTAACAGTCCCCTTTGAGTGTGTAAATACTCAACTAAATAGCGCATTAGATCTTTAGCTATGAAGTAAGTTCAGTTAATGAAGTCGTCGGAACAATGAGCGAATGGGAGTCTCAAATCCACGAAGAGTGCATAAAGGTAAAACTCACAAAACCTTGCTATGGTAAAACCCAAGGTAGGATAAAAACCCATAGACTAAGGAGAAACGTGAGAAGTTGCATTAAATCAAAACTGTACGTCTTCTGGATGCAAGTAGCGAACTCACAAAGGTATGACCAACCCAGGTTGGGTGACTCATTAAAACCTAGTTAGGTAGCAAAAACCTGGTGGAAAAAATGCTCCTTATCGTATGGAACAAGAGTACATAAAGATTAAGTGAGTGTACTTCTAGATACTCCCCCTGAGTTTGACAAAACTTCCAAATGAGAACTACAAGAATTGCGTATGAGATAGTTACGTAATAATTCATCGGACAAGCTTCTGGAAGGTAGGCTTCAACAGTGATGTCGTGAAGAGGTCGGTAAGGTTATCTAGGATCAGATTGCTTGACTTCAATCTCGGTAAGGTTGTCTGGGATCAGATTGCTTAACTTCAATCTCCTGATGCTTTGCTGATGTGATGTAGACGCAATATGTCTTAGTGTTAATTTTGTTGATGTATCATGTCTTGGTTTGGTCGATACATGCTGCATAGTCTTCATGGATCATCGTTCGAACTCAATGATGGATGAAAAAAGCAAGTACTTTGAATATGCTTAACAAGAACTCTAAACCATGTCTCACGTGTGGCACAATGAGGGTAAGTCTTGGATTGATACAAAGATTTCGCAACTAAGGTCAATATCATATACCTCCAAGATATTGCGATATCCCTAACGTTAAAGACATAACCATTCGGGGATCTGCCTTGTGCGGGTTTGATAAGCAACTGGAGTTAGCATAACAAACAAGGCAAGCCTCATTCCGATTATCAAAGGAGTTGGATCTTTTGAGATGCGTTGGGATAAGCCTAAATCAGTAGTACCTTCATGGTAGTGGAAAAACGTTTTTAATACCAATTTAGTGGATGTGCATTGGCGCGGTGTTGCATCTTTTCTAATAGATCAACATCAAAGGAAATGTCTTATCTAACGCAATGAGCTAAGTACAACAAAGCGTAAAGTTGAACATAGATATGGAACTTTGGATTCCATAACCTCTTCAAGGGTCTCATTTGCATACAACGTATGGAAGATCATAGGTATACTCAAATGTAACACCTTCGGGGTATAGTTTTACTGGTAGACCAAATACCATCAAAACAACACTTGAACTTCAATTTAATGCATAAACGAGTTTTCCCAAGATCCTTCATCTCAAATTCTATCTTTACGTGCGAGACAGTTTTTTCAAGTTTTTCTATAGTCTTAGTGAGATTCATGTCATGGACATAAACTGCAACTATATCAATTCCAAATAAGACTTCATAGTTTCACACGCAATGGCATAATTTCATCTCCCTGACGGATCAAATAATTACTTAAATGAGTATACCACATCTGCCGGATTGCTTCAATCTATAAAGTAAACACCTTAAATTGGTTAGGAGGGTGTTTCGTGGTATAGAACTATTAGAACTGGCCCATGTAATTCTTCAAGAACTTACATATAAATTTCCATATCAATATGTCCATGGAGAAACAATATTCACATTCACAATGCTACAGTCAATCACAGGGCACTTGAGAGAAACCTTACGCTGTAAGGCATGCATCACATTGCACTATTTCATTCATCTCACTACGCTTCCTTTCTCACTTGTAACATAAATAGGGTTACCTTAGATAGTGTAGGAATGACATGTCCAAACATACTTTGGTAAGGAATTTAGCCTGGATGGTGATTTTGGTTGTCCAATCAATTCAACGTTGTCACTAATCAACGGAACAGGTTCAATATTGTGGTTTTTCATTTATGTTGGTGGCTAAGATATAAGTGAAAACATCAGAAATGATAATATCTCATCCAAACTAGTATACTGGACTAAGAACTTCATGTCCAGGGAGTAATCTGGATTAATCTCAAGAGGTGGAAATGATTGAGGCGATGATTGAGTATTGATTCATGTTGTGCCTCATCCATCCTCTTCTAAGGAAGTGAATCTTATTTACCAAGTAATCTGTTGTGCTTTAGGTGAAGATAGATTGATTAGCTATCCGTCGATGTATTAGGTTATTTAACAGGGGCTGCCAAACCATCCTACAAGGGCGGCCAAACCGTCATTCAAGGACGGCACACCCTTCAAGGATGTTAGCACGACGTCCATTAAGTACGTCTATCCTTGCATGCATGTTTGTAGCTGGTATATGATCTTGTCA